>UCOL01003225.1:0-20285 GCA_900474335.1 Ormyrus nitidulus | reverse complement strand
AGAGGCTGCATTAGCTTATTGGACTGCACAGTCCATGAAGAATGATGAAGACATGTTTGATCTGCACGGTTTTTGTGTCATGAGTACCCTCTGAGCCCGGATACATATATCCACTTGCCTCGATTGGTTTGCTAGCGAGCGCGATAAACCCGGCGCTACGCCACCTAGCGACCAGTCGGGCGGACACCCAAAGGCACCCAGGCTCTTCCCACTCCCCAAGACCTTGCTCCAAATCTCCCAACATAAAATGCCTACAAAATGAAAGTTTATTTTTTTTTATTTACTTTAACAATTTGAAAGATAATCAAAGATTTCAATTTTAGGTAGGAAATTTTCCATTTAATTTTATTTTAATTCACTTCGAATCATGCAGGTTTTATTTTCATCAAGCAAGAAATTAAAGCTTCTGATCGCAGTAACAACAAATCAAACATCAACTGCATAATAATTTACACATTTCAGTGATGTTTTTCTGAGTAAAAATGAACTTTAACGATGACGTTATTAAATCACAGATGGTATGACCCTTTGCGAGCGACCACTCCCACTTTGGCACCAAATTTACAAGCACGTAATTTATAAATAATTGCACCGCTTGTAGTGTCGTGTACATGAAGCCAACAAAACACTATGGAGTATCTTTTTTAGATTCACCGTTTTTATATGTACACATTTTATTTATCCAATTGTTTGTAAGTCCACGTTATATTAAAACTACAAATAGACTTAAAATACATACATAATAATAAATGCTTACAAAGTTCGTAAATGAATCAACCAAGCCTCTGCAAAATTTTTCTTTGGCATTGGTCGTCTAATGCCGGTTAGCGGAAGCTTGTTGCTTTCCGCATACTTATTTATGTTCTGCTTAACGTTTCCGCCCCTTTCCAGGCAACTAAGGGCGTTGACATCGTCACAAATTTACCTGATCGTCGCTGTCATCGACTCCTTTAAGTTAATATGCATGTTTTCAAACTTAATAAATTTAAATTTTAGATTATTTTAAAATATTCTAAACACTTTTCTGTTAAATTTTAATTGAACAACAATCCATATTTAAAAATAAAATTATATAAAATACTATAATTTGATTTAAACCTCAGCCAGTTAGTCTCTTAATAATTCGTTCACTATATAGTTTGTGTAAAAATTATAAATGCGGGAAAAAAATTTGTTAATCCTGGTTCAAGATTTAATAGAATAAAATAGAATATTTAATAGAATACGAATACTAGTTTTTTCCGAATAAAATAAATAGTCTAATATTTCTATAGATACCAAATTCGAAGTCATGATTTAAAATTTCGAAATCTGCCATTTTAATAAATTTTAATTCAGATACAAAATATAACCTCATTTTAGAGTCAATTTCCTGGCAATCTATAGTCACCTTTGAACTGGAGAAAATAAATGTGTCTCCCTGTCAGACATCATAAACCGCGCCTGTTTCAAAGGAAAAACGTATAGTACCGTCGATCTTTTTAGTCTTCGTCCCAGATTTCGGCATCCACTATTACCAATACAAAAAAAAAGGGAACAGCATTCACGTGCAGAATTCTCCGCTAATCGAACCCTCCTATTCAAATTAGCAGCCGGTCCCGAAAATATTCTGCAAAGCGTCTGATTTACGGGGTCAAAGCTTCTATAAATCAACGTGAATTGATGTTCTTATTATTCGAGGCTTTTTCCCAGCCCACGCATGCGTAAACGCGAGCATTCAATTCGAATTATTAAAATAACAAGTGCCAGTCTCCTAACACCTCGACTCCGATACCTTTTACCGTTCACTCGCTTATGCTACTTATTTCAATTGCGAGGCAGATTGCTGCAGCCGATACACAATTGACTATAAATAATGCTATTAGAAGGTTTGAAAAATTTCTATCGGATCTTGTCAGGACCGATCGTGCGATCAATTAGACAGCGCGACAACGCCGCTATGACAAGGAATCTCTGCTAATCATTGCCGGCGTGATTATGTAAATTGTCGTGTTGAATGCTAAACCACTTATCGGCTAATTATTTAAGTTGCACAAAATATGTTCTTTTAAACGATTTTGTACAGAACGCTCTTCTGAAAAAAATTATTTTGCACAGGAAAACTCAATTGATACAGTTGATTCTATACGTTATTAATGAATTTCACACTTACTATGTATTGTAAGTACACATTTCTTCAACTTCAGAGTTAAAATGAATTCAAAGGTAAACATTTCTTTTTCGCAATCTATTACAGTTTTGTTGAAATAAAAATTAAAAAATGTCTCATTGTTCGTAAGTTCCTGCATTGCCTGTGAAAATGCGTAATGCGCGCCTGCAACACGTGTGACCTTTTACTACATTATCAATCTACACTTTATCTAAATGTATTCAATTTCTATTTATATGCACAGATAGATTAACAATACCCGCATAACAATAATCACTCTTGCGTCATCACGTGCCATTTTGCAGTGATACAAAAAAAAATATCTTGAAAAAGTAGTTCAATTCTCAATTACTATTATTTTCTGAAGCTAGGTTTTTATTAGAAAACGAAGCTTCACACTTCGTCGTTGTAACAGTTGCGACTCAAATCTCTTATTTCCTACAGTGAAATGGATTCGCAACGAGTAGCGCATCGACTGGAGCAAAGTCCTCGTAAAAATTGGCCAACTGTAAACACTTAATTTACGCGTTAAGGCGATCCCATAACTGCGGATGACTTTCAGTGCATATATATCATAAACCACGAATGAAGACAGGCCGCTCGGTCTGTCGCAAAATGAGTATTTGATTTTTACAGTGCCCACGCCGCAAGCTGCCACCGGTAAGCCGAATGATTTACATTCGCCGCAAGAGTGGATTGTGCGCTTTTGCGTGCGCGCGCGCGCCGTGCGCCTGTTGACATTATCTTCTTATTAGGATGCTTCTACTTCCTGTTACAGTACCGCGGAAGCTTCTTTCTGACAAATAGGATGTGCGCCGGGAGATCTCGGGAAAGATAAAGTGCGAACCAAGTGTTAAAGCTTCTGGTATGAATAAGTACATTAATTATTCTTGGTTCTTTGAAGCTCGCTTTAACTTGGGAGTTTTTTTGGAGGGAACGTCTGAATTTATGTTTTGGAACTCAAATTTGTTTGTACGTCTCTGACGTTTATACAGATATTATTATATGGGAGAATCTCCGAATTCGAATCGACTAACTTGTAGTAAAAAAGTAAATAAGTGCTTCATTGTACAGTATGCAACCTCGAAATGACTGTGAGAACAAAATCAATGAAGCAAAATGCATAATTTTAGCGTGACTAAAGCATTGCTTAATTCTCATCTCACAGTAATTAATAATAAAATTAATAAAAAACTATTCGTTCAATGTCAGGCAGATAAAAACGATCGATTCGGCTATGCCTCCCCTTTCTCTCGAACTGATAAAGCTCGCATCGGTTCGCATATGGCGCATAAAGAAAATCGTACGTGCAGACTTATACATATTTGTACTTGCGTATACGAGCTTATAATGCATGTATCGCGCTTTCTATCGCCGCTGTCTGCACTCGTGGCACCATATTAGTACATCCCGCGAAGGCATAAGTGCACGAGGTTGCGCATCTGGAGCTGCATTAGCAGTGCCGAAACGGGGCCGAGAATAAGGGCTACACTATTTTATCAGTAAAATTCTGTTTTGGTCGCCTATCAATTTTTAATGCGCAACGGTAATTTGAAAAATAGATTTCGCGGGTAAACTTTTGTTATCGGGCCGTGTAATTTTCGACTTGTAATGTAAGGTTCGCTATTAGAGTAAGGGGTATATAATGCATATAATATTGTATATGATAACCATCTCGACATTTCGCAAGGTATATTGTTAGGCATCTCTCCAAACTCGCGCCGCAACCCGTCATTATTATTATGCCATTAAACAAACTGTTTATTTCAATAGCAATCGATCCTCGGAGGTGTTACGCGCGTTCTATTATTATGTCCTCGGTTGTACGCGATCCAAACTTGATGCGATATGATTCGACGGGGAACGTGAGAAATGTTGGCGGTGTGTGTCATTAAAAAGATCCTTCCTGTTCATTCAGCGACACGATACGATTCGCACGATGAATGAAAACTAGACAAAGCTAATTGCATTATTGGTTAACATATAGTCGTCAAAAGCGCTGGGTTTGTTATTGTCGTTGACTGACTGTTGGTTTAATTGAACGAATTACTGTCTCGACTTTTTACTTTGCGTTCGCACGCTTTCTTCTAGTTAATATTGCGGAGTGAAATATTTTATAGTAGGTTTGTAACGTTTACTTTTATTTTAAGTATAACTTTCATAAAAATATAATTAGTTTACAATAATTCCGACTCTCTTATAAACCTTCGCGGACTAACTTTAATGTAACAAACGTCACTACAGCTTATATTGCATCAATAACATCCATTGTTTTGAACATCTAATAATTGTTTAGACATCCTGCCAAACTAATTGATGAAAAAAGATTAATCCAACTATCGAAGGACGGGAAAAAAGTCTGTGCAGCAAGGAACGAAAAAGCGCAGCCCACCAACGAGAGAGATCCCTCGGCGGAGTCTAGTTGATTTTAGACACACGGCGCAATCCCTATCATTAGCCAAATAATTCGAACGGGCCCACACGTATTCGAATAAAGTGAGCGAACGGGATAGCGGCTAAGGCACGGGGTTATTATGCCCCACGTCGCAAAAATGTGCATTCCTATGCCCGCTCCTGACGAGGGACCGCCGCGCGCACAAGCCTGTGTGGTCTTTTCATCGCGAATTAAGGAGCGCAAGCAGGCCGGAGAGCTGATAATTATTGCGCAGAGAGTCTGCTCCGTCAGATTTTTTGCTCGGCCCTCGGCGCAATTAATGTACGCTTTTTCGGACGGGACTTCGGGGTGGACGAATAATTTATCGGGCTTAATGTCTTGCGAGGTGAGTGTAAAATGTGTAAGAGGTTTATAATTTAATCAGTTTGATGTATCAATCTTGTATTAAAATTTAATTTATTCGATTTAGGGTTGATCATTATTCAGGCTTTTAAAAGTATTCTCGATTCTCAACACAACTTTTGACGTCGATCCTTTAATTATCCTTAAAAATTGCGCTTTTTTTCTCTTACTTTGAATCTACATCAGTTTGGTGTATTTATTCTCTAAAGGCTAACAACATTTTCATTCTCCTCCTTCATGTATTCCATCATTGCAGAAACTTACTTAACCAAAAAAAAATGACGTTACACATTTTAAACATTACCACCAAAACTCTCAGTTTTGACAAAGTTCGGCGCGCAATCCTTGGATTATTAAATCTAGCAAGCCGCCGGGAAAAGGGGACGACGGAGAGGAAATTGTGTCGCCATGCCAGCCTCGCGAGCGGCGTACGACCGACTAGACTTTTTGCAGGCTCACGTTGACAGGAGAAAACCGGGTCAGCGTTGTTACAAAGGACTCGCTTGTTTGTGAACGCATTCACCGCTCAATTTGCTCTCGCCGGAGTCGTCGAGCATCCGGAATTGCTCGTTAAATTGGTCTGCGAATTTTCCCAAGTAGAACGTTAAATTAAGTGATGTAGATTCGCCGTGACATTCACTTTCGATGATCGCTTGTTTATATCGCTCGTGAAATTTGAGATTATTGTAAGGTAATATGGACGTTAAATGCTGACTTTTTTTCACTTGCGAGAGTAAATTTGAACGCTGACACTGGAATGTGACGCTAAATACACTATACAGGCAGTATTTATTTAATACACATTAAATATATTTTTTTAATACAAAAATTCTGCTTCGTATTGATTTTTTAAATTAGATTGCATTGAATTGAATGTTTATACGAGAGTAACTACTAAAAATACTCGGTAAATTCTCATGCCAATCATGGAAAGATAAAGAAAAAACTGTTATTTATTCTCTTAAATCGTATGCTTAATAAAAAGCACCCATTGTGCTCATAAAATAAGCCAATCGACGTTCAATAAAAGACGGTTCCCCTGCAAAACCCGACAGGCAGATCCTTTCGAATCGCATTTTCTGCACAAATTACGTCTTTCACGGATAGCCGCCGACATAAATCACGTTTTCTCGTCCGCATCCGAGCAAGACCGATGTTCCCTTCGATACTCGTAACCTTGCGCCGTATTTTTAAAAATCCGACTCGTCCTTAAAGGGACTCGCGGATACGCTTACCCACGAAAGCTCGGTGAATTTGTCGTTTCCTGAACGAGTGAAAGCGGCCCCGCGCGTGTACCGTGTGTGCGTTGGGAAACATAAACGTGATTTGTTTGTGCGATTGACGATGATTTAAGCCGACGCTTTACATAATGAAAGCTGAATCGCATACACTCGCGGCTGAGATTGATTTAGCGCGGTATTTTACCCGACGAGAGCCGCGCGCGACCTTTCGGCGATCCGGGCTCGGGGATTGCCGCGAATGAAGACAATGGGGCGGGTTCGATCGTCGAATTTTAAAATCCGAGAGGCTTATAATCTATACGCATTGTTTATTTTGCCAAGCGCGCGAGTCTGTGTCTCGGGTTCTCGCGCGCCGGGTTTCTTTCGTCCGGGAGAGTCTTGTTTGCGATATAGATTAATTTTCTAAGTACAATGGCGCCATTTGGCATTCGTAACGTGTGATCGGCGCATTTCATTAAATGCAACCCCGATACCGTTAGCCGAGAATCGAAGAGAAATCGGACCATTTTTAGTACTGCCGGCGCTATTCTATTGAATTTGAATGGGTAGCATAAATTTAATTTATCACGATTCAAAGGACGACCAACATTTGTTCTTGTAAACACCGATGGGGTTTGCGTTTGTGCTGGTTCTATTCAGTCATGTACTTAGAGTTTAATAAATAAAGGCAATTTTTATCAAGAGGCTTATTTACTTTTTACTGGAGAATAATGCAAAAAATGGAAGGTTTTGATGGAGAATATTTTTCGATGTAAAATAAATAAGAGCCATCATATATTTTGCTAATTAACTGGGAAACTAAGCTTTTCAAACAAGGGCATCTTCTACTTACTTGGTCAGTTCAATTACCTCGGGAAAGTTTCTCGTAAAGGTTCAGTTACATCATTAGCGTTTCATTCATCACGCAGTTCACTTAAGAGATCATAACTTATCTTCTTGAGTTCTGCGGTCAACAGCAGCTGATGACAAATGAGAAAAAAATTACCCATCTGCACTGGCCAATTAGACAATTATGATATTCGATCATTTTCGGAATTATTGCAGGTTGTTCCTTTCGCTTTCTCTGCATTAAAATTTAACAATAATAAAAGAAATTGAAACGTGCAAATCTTTATTTTAATTTTAGTATTTTTTGAAAAAAGTTTACCTTTGCTTGTTCATGTAAACGTTATATTTCTGTATAAAATAATGCTGATTTAAATAAAACTGAATTGTAAACCAATAATATTCTTTCAAGTTTCTTATTTTAAAATTCTTATTTACATCATTTTATACGTTTGCGTGAGGTTAATTTTAGTGAAAAGAGAAAGTCGAACTTTAGTATTCCGTAAGTTGGAATAATTACTCAAAATTACCAATTTTTTAATGTAAGTAAAAGTATGAAAATGTTTTTGTAAATGATCAAAAACTGCACGAAGTAATATTCCTCAAATAATTTCAGTCAATCCGTTTGTATAAAACGTAAAAGTTAAATATGCATACGTAATGTTTTTGTTCCGAAGAATGTGCATGATTCAGTATTAACCCCGCAGCGCGCCGCTATCACTTTCCTCTAGTACAACACTGAGTTCGCACTCATCCAGCACCGCAAAACCGCGAAAGAGGTGTCAATGTCCCATTGCGTGAGATAATATACTTTCGGTTACTCAAGGCGTTCACGCTCTGCCTTCGTCTTCTCGTTCGCGGTTCGTTTTTCTTCGCCCTCGGGACGGTCTACGTTCAACTAGTGCATGCATATAGGTACACTTGTCTCGTTTACCTTGTCCTTGTTAGGTTACGTACCGCAGATTAGTCGTTACAATACAAATATCAAATTTATTTGTTTTTTTAGAAGCTCGAGTTTCACAGAGGATATCGTTCTTCATGACTTTCTTCATTATTTTTCAATTTCTGCAACATAAATAAACAATAATAAAATAATATGAATAAACTAAAAAGATTACTAGCTTTATGTATACGTTTAAATTAAAACCGAATAAAACTGTTCGTTCAATGATTTTATGAACTGAAATAAGTTAATTAATCAGAAAAGAAATAAATTCCTTTACGATACCAATCCGATATCCCGCAAAAAATACGACAGAACATGAAACGAGTCATACCGAAGTTCAATGTCGCCGAACGAAAAACCGGTAGATATAAGCCCCGAAAAAGCAGCAATAACTTCGTCGTCCCCGCAAAAACTTTAATTAAGCTCAACCGAATAAATAAGCCCCCTCAAATAAACATACGTACTTGCCCCTGCTCATAAACAATGCCGGCGATATTAATCTCGCGGCTAAAAAGAAGCCTCGCCGCGAGCATTAAAACTGTCCTCGCATGATACTCGTCATATATACACCGAAGGCAAGTACGTGCGCAAGTGCGGCGGCGGCGGCCCCATATATTTTTTGTCTCGCGAAAATGCGCCGGGGCACAAAGACACGCGGGACTTCCGATCGCCGCATGTGGCGCGCATGCGATCGCGTCGCGATCCTTGCCGCTCTCCTGCATTTGAAGCGAGGAAAAAGGAGGATGCGTATATGTATAAACTCGTTCCGAGCCATCGGCTATTCAGCTATACTGAATAACGCGCGGCTCTCGCGTCTCCTACCGTGCGGCGGTTCTCTTGATGCTCTCGGGCTCTCCGCTTCTTTTCTGCGCCGCGCTTTTCATTCTTCTTCCTCGAGAGGAGGAGGTTCTTCCTCCTCCGACGTTCGGGTCTTTTTATCTTTTACCGAGGAGCTCGCTCTCTTGGATAATTTGTATTCTGCGGCCTGGTTACTTTTTAGTAAGCGAGGCACTGTTTATTTCTGGGCTTGGTTCTTTATTAAGCTTGCTTATTCCTTATCGCTTTGACTTACGACAGCTGGAATAGTCTTTTCGTCCGCAGTGTTCTCGTGTCGGCGAAGGTTTAGTTTTGCACTCGTTATGGAGTTGAGTGAGTTAACCGAAAAGTAAGTTGGATTCATTAAGTTGACGGAAGCGTCTTTGTGCAAATTACAAAGTCAATCCAAAATTAAAAGATTAAAAAAAAATGTATAGACTAGGCTTAAACAATAAATAATCAGTTTAGCATAGTGAATCTCCAGGAATGGACATGCATACTCTATACATAATTTATGCATAGCCAGAGAAATTCCAGACTGTACACAATTAAATATAAAATATGCATAATAAATTTCACACTTTTAATTAATCCACTTTATTTTTTAACAATTGAATTAACATAAACCATAAACTTAAAAGAAAATTAAAACATATTAAAGCAACCTTTTCACATCTAATGACAAAATTTGCAACCGATGACTATTAGAGAAGCTCATATTTTTTGTACTTTTATGTAAATTGTATAGAATCAAATCTTTACTACTTTCAATACTTTCATAAAATCTTTATAAAAATTAGATAAATTATTTTTACTTGGGATTGTGATGACTATATAGTTTTGCGTTAGTATGCATAGACTATGTATAAATTATGCTTAGACTATGAATGTCCAATCCTGGGCCTACATTGTGCTTAGTTAATTGCGACTAGTCTAAGCCTAATTTTTTTATATAAACTTTATTAACATAAAGTTCAATTGAATTATTTTGCTGCTTTCATCTCTGTCAATTTTGCGCCCAAATTTCGCATTATCAGTTGTTTATTAAACATCCATGATCGTTTTTTTTGCGTAAGCTTGTGCACACACTGAAACATAAAACGCATTTTATATATTTTGAAAAAAATTTTTATTGTAAAAAGAATAGATAAATTTGTTTATTACTTATTATAGAATGTACCTCTTCTGCATGCAAACCAGGTTTTACATAATTATGTAATGCCTGGAATTTCTTTGGCTATGCATAGATTATGTATAGAGTATGCATGTCCATTACTGGAGATTCACTATGCTAAACTGATTATTTATTCTTTAAGCCTAGTCTATACATTGTGCAGAATTTATTTCAGTTAGTCATCTAAATTTACTGAACAATACAGCAGTTTTTTCTACCCCTTTCTCGAAGTAAACAAATAAAATTAAAATACAATTCTACAAATTAAGAAAACTTTCTACTATTAATTGGTTTCTTTGTTTTTGGGGTCCTTGATAAAACTACTTAGTCCACTGCGACGCATGAAACACTTTACCGGAGTAATTTGAATTCTCTAGCGTGATTAAAAGCGTGCTCTAGTTTGCTCAATGCTCGAGTATCACGCCCACGAGACTTTTGCGCGCAACAATACAACTTTGTTTACAGTTGTAATTGTAGGACAAGGCATGATTCACGGGATCACTGTTCTCGCGCGGTGACATTGCGGGCGTTCTTCCTCCTTTTCCGAGAAAGCCATTTCTTCGGTGCGCCTTAGGCAGTATATCCCCTTTTTTTTCTGCCCTCTATTTTATCGCCGTCGCGCGCAGACAATGCGGCTTTTTAATTGATTCGTTCGTTTTGCCCGGGCATTCAATTGGCCCCGGGAATTCGTTTTTTTATTTACGACGAGCGCGGCGGCAACAATAGCAATTCCTGGCGTTTTTCAATTATATTGTTCGGTAAGGTCGCCGATGATGAAGTGGCCACTCGACGCGCATGCGCTACTGTGGACTAATTGTTCTTTCGCCTGACTTACGGCTTTTACGGAGAAAAGGCCGCTGCGCATGCGAATTTAAGCGTATTATCGTCCATTAAAAAGATATGCACCGAATTGAATTTGACAGTTACCGAAAAATAAATAATAAAGCTTTGTTGATTCGTAATACTGCTAAATGACCTGAAAAATATTGCGCAATGGTTTTAGTTACTGTTATATTTTTACAAAAATAAAAAAAAAAAAAACGTAATTTACTGCGTTGCGAAGTTCAAAATTAGAAAGACGTCTTCCCAAGCACGGCAGCGTTATACAGCCTAAAAATATTTACTCGACGAAATGAATTTTTCGCTCGATTTTTCTACGATTGCTAAAGAGTACATTGCTGCATAAATTTAGCGCGTCCTCGTGCTCGCGTCAGACGACCGTTAACTGACTCTCGACTGCTCCTACCGCGAGACGCCCCGAGCAGAGGCGATTTTTATTCAGACGAAATACGAGAGTCAAGCGGGCAGCAGTGCACACTCGACACTTAACTCCATTTAAGAGGCGCAATTGAAGGCAGATTCTCGTTTTCCTCTTCAACCCCATTAGCCTCCTCTCTCTCTCTCTCTCTCTCTCTCTCTCTCTCTCTTTCTCTCTCCCTCGTTTCGATTCAGGCCGTTGTTTGCGGCTTCCGTTTCGAGTGGTTACAAGTCGAGGCTGCTCGCAGTGAGCGTCATTTGTTCGGCGGCGCTGCACCGTGCCGGCGAGCGTATTGTTTGTTAATGTAACTTCGAGCACCTTCTTCCTCTTTTTACGGATGTAACCGCTTTTTTGCGCGGCAACCCTCGCTTTTGATAGGTGGGACGTTGCGCCGGCAACTTTTTCGAAGGGACTAAAGTTACCGCCGGTACGTCAAGTTATTAAGCGCGCTTTGAGTTTATAAAGGAAACGTATTATTTTCGTGTATGTATAAGTACACGCCTAGACAATTATTGTACGGAACAATTATTTAACAATTAAGCCATGAAAATATAAAAACGATTTACTTCAGCTTCCGTCAATTGTTATATACGTAAAATGCAATTTTTTTAATTTTCAGACTTTCTTTCATTCATTTAAATTATACGTTGGTAATCATTTTCAGATTCATAAATGTATCTTATATAAGAAGCAGCCTTAATAGGGCATGCTGTTTTAAAACCTGAAATTATAAATAATAAGTTTGCTAGCTTTGAAACAGATGAAATTAATTATTACATTACAGTAAAGTCAGTTACAAACCAGGAATAAAATCGGCTTCGAAAGTGATTTGAAAAGTTTAAAATTAATAACTAATGATAAATTGCAAAAAGTTAAAATTACCGTCTTTAAACAAAATCTTGCTTAAAATCATGTTTTAATGTAATGTAAGTATATTGAACGCGCAGCCCATCGAACGACTTTAATTGAGTCACTATACAGATACGTTCGGACATGCAAGCCAAAGATTAGATCGTTTGTCGTCGGCACTAAAATCCAAATCGAGAGCGAAATAGATTCTAGAAAAGGCTCTGGAACTGGCAAGAAATTCATCGAGTCGCTTAATCCGATACGCGATCAATGAATCAAAGAGAGCCAAGCCAATTCAGTACAAGTCCGAGCCGCGGGGACGATGTATGAGGAAGCGAAGGTATTTGTCAACAAAATGTTTCGAAGCCGGTGGAATTCCCCGCGGCAAAAAGCGATCGCCGTCGAAAAAGAAGACGAGGGAGCGGCGACGACGACGATGACGGCGCAGAAGAAGAATATCGGAGATCGGCAGCGGAGAACGAGAAAAGGGGGCTGAAGAAAAGAGGAGGAGGAGGAGGAGAGAGAGAGAGAGAGCTGCCTTTGCCGAGTCCGATGGCATCCCCCCTCGCATTTCCATTTCATTCATGAGCTCTCCTCGTCGTCCGCGCGGCCATTGATGAAAGTCTCTCGACGTGCGCGCGTGCATGTATGCGTGTGTGCGCGCGCGGACGTGATTCTTGCCGTGACTCGAACGCCTTAAATTATGCATACGGACGATACGAAGACGAATGACCGAAAAGCTGGGCGCGACTCGATTCAGTACCCTTTCTTCCACCCTTTTAATTCTGGGACTTTTAAAAGCCTCGCTTTTTATTTTACGAGAATATTGTAATAGATCGTTTTGCTCTATATTAAACATCAACTCCCGCAATGGATGTTTTTTTAATAATTTTAATAAATTTCGCCTTCCCGAATGACGTGAACTCTCTTTGAGAAAAGGGTAGCTCCCAAAGATCTCTCGGAACTGTCACCATAAATTTCAATCGACCGACTTCACGAACGATCACTCCAGGTCTCTCGAAAACCGGCCGAACAATTGTTACCCACACGGGACAAAGTACAAACGACACCCGCATTAACTATCCCAATAATTCAGGCAAAGTCGACAGGAGCTAAATAGCCGGCCGACGCGCCGCACGTCGAATCACCATGTACACGCGGGGAAGGAGCCGCCGCCGCCGCGCGTATATGCAGTTGCGTAATCGCCGCTGAACAATCCGCGAGATCGTCGATAAGAGCGCGCGCAGCCAGTTTAGTAACAGATTGTCACGAAAGCGGAACAGCCGTAACGACGCTTAGGACTCGACTACTGGCCGCCGCTGCTTTCAAGTGGCGCGGCTCTCTCTCTCTCTCTCTCTTCTTACCTTACTTCGCTTTCGGTAGCGGAGGGCCATTGATACCAATCTGTCAGGAGCTATGTGAAATCAAGAGATCGTCTTTTGAGGAGATGAAGCTGACTCGATCAAGGCTTTTACTGCGGACTAATTGATTGCGTTATGTTTTAAGAATTGGACACTACTCAGCGCTCGGAACGTAGATGGTGAGTAATTTATTATAATTTTTTTCTTAAGAATTTTACAAAGGAGATAATTAGGTAAAGGATTGCAATTCAATATTTTTTTTATACGATGAGAAAACAATAAGTCTTTTATAAAAAAAACGTTTATTTTTCGAATAAATTAACATAAATAATAACTTAATAGTAACTTAATAATTAAGTAAAGCTTTCTCAGCGAACTCCAAGGATCCGTGGATTTAACATCCAAGGATAGCACCTACAGCAACCTGAAAAGTTACAGGTTGAAGATTAATATTTTGAAACATTTCAGCACAATAAGAATGTTCGCGATAGCTGCAATTAATTCATACCTTGCAAACAAGACTGGACACATCAACACCATTCGCATCTAGGACATGAGCAAAAGCGTGTCCTTTGACGTCACAATAAGCCTCGTAAGTCCTGCAAGTAAGCTCTGCAATTGCAACAATTTCCCGAGCCTTAACTTCGATTGCTCTAAAGAGATGAAAGGCCTGAAATGACACAGTTTTTAAGTACTTTAGCTAATTTCTATCTATTATACTTATACAAGTATTGCAAAAGTAAATTATTTTCAAATTTTATAAAAAAATAAAAATTGTAATTAAGACTTTAGATATTTAAATGAATTGCGCATGAGAGTGAAGAATCAATGTATAGTAATATAATTGCAATATCAGTGATTTGCTCAACGATTATAATATCACGTATTTCTATTATTGCTACGATTTAGCATTTTAAATTTTCTCTTAATCGTCAATAATGAATCACATTACGTTTTTAACTATCTTAACTATATCCGGTCTACACTTTTCTATAAAAAAAAGAGTAAAAAATTACAGATATTTCAATAAGTTAAAAGTACATGTAAAATTAATTCTTCTCAAAACTAAAAAAAAAATTTTAGCCAAAAAAAAATATAACTAATCGCAAAAAATATAACTTACCGTAGAAACCTGAAGAAGGCAGATAACGGTAACAAGGACGAAACAAATTCCTGCGGTGGAACGAGCAATTACGATTGATTTGAGCAGTAAATAGACAGGTACGATGATACCAATTCGAAGTCTGAAACGTGTATGATGCAGTTTCTGCGCCAATATTCTTTTATGTATACGAGGAAACATATAGTGTGTAATTCTGACTATACTATTGACGTTGTCTAATTAAAAATTTTCCTCTTTCCGTTGTATCTCAAAAAGGAATACATTAGAAGTAATCGCTCTAATGGAAAATTGTTAGAAGTTTGGATATAATATGTTTCAAATAGTGAAAGCTTCACAAGTGCAAGCCTACGGCTATCTGGACTATCGTAAAACTTTTCCTCGAGATTTTCCACAATTTCTTTGGGAAGCTTTATCATCATAAATGAAGTTTTATTCCAATTCCCGATAAGCCTCTGAAAATTTTTCATGTAATAACGATGTAATTTAGTTCAACGGAAAAATGCTTACTAATGATGAAAGAGCAATAAAAAAAACCGTTCGATTCCAGCGGCAAACGATTCCAGACTTTGCTAGATCAAAAAGAGAAATTTCCATCCGAACGACAATTTTGTTAGTATTATAAATTTAATACTTTCGGAGACTATATTCGCATTTTATACAATTAATAAAAATAATCACTCCCGTTTATAAAAATCTTACTCCTCTCCTTAAGCGTCCGAAAAGAAATAATATACTCGATCGACTTGCGAGCAATGAAAATAAAGGACTTCACGCGAATCGTTTCTTTTCGGTTCCGTGAACACCTCCTGCGCGCGGCGAACGATTTTTCGGAAGCGCGCAAGGACGCTTTCTTTCCATTCATCATCGGCGAGTCGAGAGCGCACGTGACCGGCCTCGTCAACGAGTGCAGGGCGCGAGATCCGGAATATATATATATCTCTCTCTCTGGAAAAAGTGCGCGCGAGAAATTTAATGAGATCGGAGGATGCGGAGGTGCGTAAAAACTGGTCGTCGCGGCCGGACGGAAAAAAAGGCCCGAGCGAGAAGTGGCCCCGCGATTCAGCGGCGAATCGCGACGTCGATGATAGATTAACATAGCTTGTTTTTGATAAAAGTACGTAAGCTCTTGGAGAATTCGAAAAATTTTAATGCCGAATGCTTTTATGAGCTTTTGAATTTTAATTTTATCCCCCGAGAGAACTCCTCGGCGATATGCAATTTGTCGATGAAATTAAATTTAAAGCCAGGATTTTCGAACGCGTTTTTTATTTTTTTTTCTATCCGCGGCGTCTGAATGTTACGTAATATTTGAGAATCGAAGAGAATGTTTGCATTTCCATTGCATTAACGATGTACATAAGCAAATTTGTATTACGTCAGTCTTAATTATTTTAAAATGAAAATTCATTTTTACAGTAAAATTATTTTTATGCCGTTGTTATCTTAGTTTATGCAATTTGCTAAAACTTAAGCGCTAAAATTTAAAGCTCATTTCGTCCTGGTGCCTAAGCTATAATTATCCTAAAAATGCGCATTTTAAAAGCAAATTCTCATAAAACACGCCTTTTTCTTAAATTGGATATCGTAAAGCTACGCATTTTATGATTATACCGGGCAAGATTCACACTTTATTTGAGAAGTCATCAAGCTGAAAGCATCTTAAGTCATCAAATTAAATTTATAAAAATGTCTGCACGTGTATAAATATCATCCACAAAGAACGCATTGAAATAAAAAGCACAACTAAACATCGTTTACATAAAATCAACTGTCTCGTACTATCTAGATCTTTCTAATCAATATCTTATCTACCAAATTAGTATTCCAATTAACTTTCCTACGATTATTAAAACACAGCTGAGTCATCACACTCATCACCTACTCACTTTCTACAAATCCGTCGTCCGCCTTAAAAGAATCGCCTTATATTTTCCCGCATTGTTTCCTAGTTTGTCTCCCGACTCCACAAATCGCGCTTCCCTCAAATTGTCCTTCGCTTAATTAGTCGCCTGAAATATCGATGCGACGAATTTTCCGAACGGTTAATAAAAGACGGGCATTATAAATTCCTGCCGGCGTTGCGAATCGACGCGAATTCGCGAGCGGTCGCATACATATAGAGGCAGCTTCGTCGCATCAGCGTTTTACGCTCCCGACAGCGGAGGAACGCTCGGACAGCCGCGCGAATGACACTTGCCGACGACTGCATTTACTTTGGTGCCGCGGCGCTTTCACAGCTGGCGTTCGCGGCTTTCGTTTCCCTGATTGCCGCGAGGACGAGGACGACGACGATCGCCCTGGCCGCTCGACGAAGCTGGAAATAAATTTTAATTTCGTCGAGCTACGGTTCGGGGATTTCTGCATTTTTTAATCGTTTATTAAGCTCGTTACGTCTTAATACGGCGTCAGTTTGATGGCGGTTGCGGAGATGATTGCGCGCAAAAATAATGTACGTGGACTTTTTCTGGTTGGTAAGATAATAATGTTATAAACGTTCGCTAATAAGAGGTGTAATCTTGCTTTTTCCATTAGTTCTTAGATAATCCATTTTTTGTTCATTTAGCTTTTAATTGCGTGCAAAATAAAAAAATCGATTCCAATAAACTATTTCTTATATTTCTTCCTATTAATACGAGCATTACGCGCAATTCTCCGATCTTATTTTCATTAAAATCCTTTTTTAACGACCAAATCGAACTCCATCGGATATATTTCTATAAATACTTTACAGCCCACATAATTCCGCGTTACTAAAGAGTAATTTACCACGTGGACGCGCGGCGTTCTCCCGGCGTCGAAGACGGGCAGGGTATACGTCGACGCGAGCTCGAAAAACGCAGAAAAAGAGCTGCACCCGCGGAGAATGCGAGTATAAAACAGGAGGATATAAACCGGCGGGGGCAAAGAATCGGATGAGCAACGAGAGGAGGCGCACATAACGCCGCGGAGCCGCGAAAGCTGCCGATAGAAAGATGTCACGCCGGGACAAGCGTAGCGCCGCGTTTTCTAAAGAGCCTCGTAAGAAACTCGGCTTTATACCGCGTCTTTCGTCTAGCGGCGCGCGACGAGTTCTTGCGGGAGCGAAAATGCACCGGACGAGAGGCCGCGATATCCTGCTTTTCTCTCGAAACTCAGGCGAGGAGACGCCGGGAATTTGTCATTTTCGCCGCGGGGGGGAAGTCCGCGGAGAGGCTAATGGCGCAAGAGCATTCGCGTTATTGTCCCGGTATTGCCGGGATTAATAAAATTACCGGCTGGATTGGGGTTTTTATCGCTTGCTTAATAACTGAGCGTTGCCACGGGAATCGGGTTGATTATTCGGATTATTGGTACGTAAATCAAGAGGATGGATCCTTTGCTTTTTCATTTTTCGCGATTTTTCTTTTATTGGATTTATATTTATTATTAGCGGAATTGCTAATAGTGGAATTGCTTTGCTAGTTTGAAGTAAAATCAAGAATAGTTACGTTGTAAGCCATTTCACGTACTTTTTCCCGTGAACCAACTATGAAAGTCTACTTATAAGGAGAATGGATGTATTTGCGTAATAAATTCTTTTTACAAATGTAGCAGAAACTGATAACCGTAGAGATCTACTTGTCTTGATCTTATACGGCTTTTATCAACGCTGCTGATCTCGAAGTAAGCCGTCGCGTTTCTAGAAACGACGTGTTATTTGAGATACGCCCATTTTGAATTACATACTACTTGTAGCAATGTAATTAAATTAGCCACTTCCGACATCAATGAATAATCTCGGCATCTGGACTTTACCTATAAACTAGATTATTTTAAGTCGATTTTCTACACCTTTTTCACTTCCATCACGAGGATCAAACGCATCATTTATATACTGAATATTAAATTCATTTTAGAAAGCAATTAAATTACTATTTTACCTAACATTAAACTGTAAATTAAGTTAGATCAACGGCGATTATATCAGTTATACAAATCGCAAAAATTTCAAGAAACTGTCTGCACTCTGGATTATTCCCACGACTCTGCCTCTTACAAAACGCTACTCCAAATTGCAAAAACGTAAAAAAAAGCGATCGCGCCCATCGCAATTCGATATAATTTAAATACGAATATTCCACTCGCGCCGGGCCTTGCGCAATCGCTCCTACGCAGGCGCATTCGCCGCTTTTCTTTTCCCCCGCGCGCAAATCAATTCCGCGGGAAGCACGGAAGACTCGAGCTGCACCCATGCAAGTGCCGAGACGCTATATTGACAAAGTCGCATATTGTCTATTTTGGCTTCTTTTTTTTTCGCGTCGCGGCCTTAATGGAGAAAGTCGTCACTGCCGGCGCACGGCGCATACTTAATCTTTGCTTTTTGTTCCCCTCGGCGAATGATGCGAATTCTCACGTCGAGAGTGAAAATCCTTTTCGTGATTTCTCCCCGGCAGGTTCTCGAGTTACACTTTGTTCTGCCCGGGCTGACAGTTATGCTCGCCGCGGCGAGAAAGTCCGCGGGGTTGACAGGAAAATGCGCCTGGGCAATTTTAGCGATCGGCGACTTTTAATGCTGGTAATATAATGCTTTGATGAATTTGTCGCCATCCAGGACTCGTGTAGGAGCTTTCTTCTCTGCTTCCTTTTTATTCAGGAAAGTTGTTACCGTTTGGAAACAATGGAATTTCCTTTATAAACGCGTCTTTACGGCGGGACTATAAAATATTTTATTGCCGAGATCGTTAGACGATTTTTCTGGGAGCCGCGTTAACTTGGAAAAATGCGAAAACGTAAAAGTGAATAATGTAAGTACGACGCATAATAGAAAATCAGGCTGGAGTGTATATCATGGCAAACTGTTTTTTGAGACTTGCACTTCTGCGCTGCTCAAACGAAGGTAATTAAATGTAGGCGGCGGGTCTATGTTTTTGTTCGAAATAATGATCTTAAATTACATAACAGTTTAATAAAGTTCGTTGTTTGTATAAAATATTTATAAATAACGCTATAAATTTAAATTAAATTTTACTAAAAAGTTCTTTATGATGATGTCAAATGGTTCTCTGTCAAATTACATATTTCTTTATCACTTGACTCTTCACATTTTCTTGATATGCATTGTCGCTTTTCATGGAAAGTTTAATAATTTTCTAACTTCACAACATACAATTTACATTCAACCTCTTGTTCCTCGTAGCTTACAGAAAAATGTCAATAATACTATATTTTAAAGACAACTTTCCCATTTAAAAGGTCTATTATCTACTCCATAAAAAAATCACAAAATACCGCACTCTTTCATAAAAAATAAAAAAATTTCATCCAACCTCCTCCTTTCGTTTCCCCAATCAACTTACCTCCCGCGTCTCGCATTCGAAACCGAAAGTTCGGGAGCGTTCTCTCAATCCCGGGTGCCGATCGCGCGCGCGCACCGGCAGCCTCCTCTCGGCCGCGCGCGAAGCCGCGTGCGCGCGGCGGATTTGCATAATAAAGCCGGGCGCGCTCTCGTGCGCTCTCTCGCGCGGATGATTCATCGCTCGCTCGCGATTCTCTTGCGCGCGCGCGCGCGGGGCCATCGAACTCTTTACGACTGCGCGCACTTGGAACCTGTCCGCGCGCGAGAGCGCACCGACGCCGCAGCCGCCGCTGCAGTCGGGATCGATGCGATCGAGCGGGGAACTCGAGCGCGGAGATTAAGATAAGTGCCGAGGACTCGTGCGGAGAATGAATGAAGATAAGAGAGGAGAGTTGTGTGTGTGTGTGTGTGTGTGTGTGCGCGAGCGCGGGC
>UCOL01003224.1:0-20276 GCA_900474335.1 Ormyrus nitidulus | reverse complement strand
ATTTATAAATTGATTTCAATACTTTCTTGTTTTTAATTTGTATAAAAATTTTAGACCTTTCTGAGAGGTCACTTTTTTTTATTTGATTTATATTCAACGATTATTTAAATTTGCAAAGTACAATATTTTGAAGAAGTTAAAATTTTTATAAAAAAGTTGTTACAATATTTTCAAGGGACACGGAATCGGAAACATGCGCTCATACTTGCCTAAATTTTTTACTTTTGAAAAAAGTTTTATTTTAGGGAGATTTCAATAATTTTTTAGGGTCACTTAATAACTATTATAATATTTTTTGGTTTTCTAATACTTTGCAAATTACTATTATATGAAATTTTACGAAAAAGAGATAATAAATATTTAATAATACGTGTTAAGTCTTGAATAAAAAGATACGTCCTAGGACGTAACATAAGTATAATAACTAAAAAAAATAAAAGATGTTTTTTCGCAAAAAATGCATCATTCTAAATCTAATAAGATCCATTTTTTAAACTTATTGGTCGGGAACTTATTTAAATTTTTCCTGGTTTTTGGTATTAGACTCAGATTTTTGAAATATTGTAAGAGAAGGGGAAACAGGTGTGGGGCAGTGAAAGTAGAATTTGTTTGCTTTTTAAATAAATATGAGGTACTATTCAGAAATCATGATGATTAAAAATATTAATAATCTATAAAACTTAAGTTTTTTATACAAATATATTTAAAGAAATAAAATTGAAACAGTACATTACATTACATACTAAATAGTACATACTAATATTACATTGTACTATTTTCCTAAGCAGCATGTGCAAAGTTTTATTTCTTTTCTTTGACAAGTGCGGTAATAATAGTACCCGTTATTTTAAAAATAAATAAAAAATAAATATGTATGTATGGATTATCTTATTTTCAAAAAGGTTTTTTTTTCTTAAAGGAACGATTCTCTTAAAATAATTCTTTTTATCATTTATGTATTAAATTTTTGGTATTTACATATGAAAATAATATTACGATATATGGCTATACTTCATGAAAATTTCTACAAAAGAAATAAGTTTATTAAATGCTAAGACACTGTATATAATGTAATACACTATATTCACAGGTTTTGGGACAATTTTAAGAGAACACATCAATGAAATACAAAATTTGTCATTGAATGAACTGCTATTATTTCTGAAATAATATTAAACATTATATACCTTTGAATATTTTAAAAAATAAAAACTTACAACATTTAAAATAAAAAAATTAAAAGAATGTTCATGAATAAAAAAGTTTGTTTCAACAATTAATGTTAAATATTAATATTATGTTGTTAAATATTAATGTTAAATATTAAAAATAATATCTACTGCAATGGTTTTCTCAAAAATATAGAGAAAATATTGCTCATCTTTAACTGAATAAATCTTATTACTTGACTCAATTTTTAAAAATTAGAAGCAACATTACAAGTCATGAAAAAAATATAAAATTTGTTCACTAACTGTAAACTAAAAATTTTGAAAGATTTAAAGTAATGTTAAAATGCAGTCTTTTTGCACCATCTGCAGCTTCCATCAATTTTCACTTTAAGTAAGGTATTTGTAATGCCTGATCACATGAGCACCTCTCTGGAGGGTTTATATTTAATGGACTAGCAAGTAGATTGAGAAGATCATCACTCGCAGCAGTAAATACATCTTCCAATGGCATAGAAGAAAAAGGCTTA
This sequence comes from Ormyrus nitidulus, assembly GCA_900474335.1. Lineage (NCBI taxonomy): Eukaryota > Metazoa > Arthropoda > Insecta > Hymenoptera > Ormyridae > Ormyrus > Ormyrus nitidulus. The sequence goes on along the minus strand of UCOL01003224.1, from coordinate 18,577 downwards.
AATTGTATGAAATCTGGTAACTGTGTTATTCCAGGCCATGTTTCTTCAGCCAGTGTTCCTAAAACCTACAAAAATTTCATTAAAATTTATTAAATCCAATTTATTATTTTTATTTACAAAGATTATAGAAAATTTTTAACTAATAAACCTGATGAAAAATCTTAGTCAACTGATCCAGATCAGATTCGCCAGGTAAAAATGGAGTACAAAGTAATAATTCAGCTAATATACATCCAACTGCCCACATATCAATACCAGTTCCATATAGCCTTGCACCATACAATAATTCTGGAGCTCGATACCTTCTTGTAACAACTTGATGTGTGTTTATCCTATTTTAACCGTAAAACTTTACTAAACCAAAATCTCCAATTTTTAAGACATCTTCACTGCTGATAAGTAATCTATTCGATTCAAATCTGTATCAAGAATCCAGTTGAAGCGTAGATAACCAAGTCCTTGCAATGTTTGTATTAAATATGACTTAATATTGGCATTCTTAAAATAGTTTAATTTATTTGATAATGATCTATTATAGAGCTAGTTTATAACTAAACTTACCAAGCAAAACATGATTTTTTTTCCGTTTTTTTGCTTGTATTTGATGGTAATATTATTGATGATGATAAAACTAGTGCTGGTAGATGAGAAATATAAACTTTTTGAAGTGGCTGTGTTTGCATCTTTATATGCAAAAAACTATTTCTCAGGGAGATTGCATATATATATATATATATATATATGCATATATATATGTTTAACAGTGACTTCTGGGACTTTTTTTGGTATATAAGCCAACTTTCTGGGATGTGGCCGTGTTTTCTGGGAAGTCCCAGAAGTGACATATGTTTAAGCTTGATTTCTGGGACGCAGTCACATATGTTTAAGCGTGATTTCTGGGATGCAGTCTGAAAAGTATATTAAGAGGTCATCCAAATTTCTGGGATGCAGTCACATATGTTTAAAAGTGATTTCTGGGATGCAGTCTGAAAAGTATATTTATTATGTGGTCGTCAAAATTTTTTAAAAGCAGCCTAAAAAATTACAGAAAACTCATTACTTTGTTTTTGGGATATTGGTGTCGTTTAAAAAACTAAACCTATGAAAGTTTGCTGTATGAAAATTAAAATAAGACCCTTCGTATTTCCTTAGTTTATAAAAAGTTTAGTTTACTTTTTATATTTAGATAACCTGTAAAAGTAAAATTAATTAAGTGGAAAAAACCATTTTTTATAATATGTTAATCTTTTTACCGAATTTGTTTAAAAACAGAATTGTGAAATTTTATTAAATAATATTGTTCATCAACCGCCACAAGATAATATCTTATGATGTTGGCAAAAGTAAAAAGGAAACTTTGTTTTGATGAAAAAGAAGATGATGAAAAATTCAATCAACGCAATAAAAATTATTGGTAAGTTTAATTCTCTATTTAAGTATTCGTAAGTTATACTATTATGGCATACTTTCTTAAATTGTAGAATTTAAATTAAAAGAAGTAGGTTAAATTATTATTGCTATTAAAAATAATATTTTTTAAATTGTAAAATATAGGTGATAGTTTTTCATAGAATAATCAAATTAAGTAAATTTTTTTTTTTTTTCAAACTCTAGGGTCTAGTTGCCGTAGTCTCCAAGTTCATACTTTGACTCCAGCTAAAAGTGTCTGGCTCAATAATGGCAATTTAAATATTTAAATTAATTAGATATTTCATAAAAATAAAATAAATATGCTTTTATATGCATCTAATCATATTTAAGTCCATCAAGTTTATTTATGTTCCTTCACGCATGAAGTTTATTCTGAACTTTCTCATTTTTAACTAATTACTGATAAAAATTCAATTTAAATAAATAACTTTGATGAAAATACATATTACCTTCGTTAAATATATTTTCTTTTATTCAGCTGAAATTGAATTGCTTAACTGAGACTTGAAAAGAAAACACAAAGTATCAATTCTAAAAACACAATTCAAATTAATTTTTTTAATTAAGAAATCAACTTATCTGAATATAAGTTTCTGCTTTTCATATTTCTGCATTAATAAGCTACAGCTAAATCTTCATTAACAGTTGTTTACCTCCAAATAATTAATAAACAATATAAATGCACAAAATAGTGCGCTTTTCAGTAGAGAGAGAGAGAGAGGGATAGAAAATTTTGAAAACTAACATAGACAATTATGCATACTACAAATTGTACTCAAATTTTTACTTTTTTTTAAGTATACGTAATCCATTAATTACAAGATTGTATTATTTTATAAGAGTATATTTTTTTATTTATCTACAGTGCTGATGCTACATCATCAAATTTGATACGAGCACCATTACCTCTGTTATCTGATGTAGAAGAAGTATCACCAAATACCTCTTCACATGTTCTGTCAGAAATTTCATCGAAAGCTTCATCTACTGTGACAAATTTTACTAAAGAACTATCATCAAAGTTCATATCAGTATTAAATAATGATACAACTTTCGTTAAAAATGTTCTAAATTTCAAAAAACTTACTGAAACAATGGAATCAAAAAATTATGAATATCAAAGGATAAAAAATAATAAAGGATTGCAATATGATAATGAATTATATTTAAAATTTATAAAATTTCTTAGAAATTCAAATTTTCTGAAGAATACTGATGAACCCCAGTTGGAAAAATCAATCGGATTCAGTCTGATTCCACGTGGATTCAGTCTGATTTCACGTAGATTCAGACTGACTCCACATGGAATCCATATGGAATCAGACTGAATCCGACTGATTTTTTCAACTGGGACTACATATAAATGATGACGATATTTGGGATATAGTGGAAAATATATATAAAAATAAAAGATCTTCACACTTTTACTCAGTTAAAAACTTTATAGAAAAATTCAAAAATCAAATTTTTAAAGACATTAAATGTAAGTAATTTACGTTTTTATATCTTTTTTGCGTTAATTTTTTATGAATGATAATTTAAAAGAATTTACAACTCAATTAGTAATATCTTTTATTAGCATAATTCCCATTAATAACTTTTTATTATTCGTTATCTTAAATTCAAATAAAATTCCATTTATTTGAATACCAAAACTGATGCATTTTTATTATTGAAACAAAAACTATTCTTTATTTTTAAATTTTAATTCCATATTTCAGAAATTTTATGTTTACAAAAGTATTCAATCAGTTTCAGATTTTGAAAATTATGAAGTACTTGCTCTTGGATATGTTGATACAGAAAATTACTTGTACACATTGGCTACACTATGTATTCAATATTGCCATGAAGAATTTGCATACTGCATTTATGAAAATAAAAAGATGACATTCGAAAAAAAAAAATTAATTCTTAAAAAACTGAGTGTAAATGAAGAACCTAATAAAGGTGACAAAACAAAACTGGACAATTGTCTCCAGAAATATAAAGTACGACTACAGAAATCAGTCAAAGATATTATTCATTGTGGTATGTATTTACAAAAAATTGCAATAATCTAATTTCTAAAATTATAATTAAGAAATTTTTTTTCTAGTCTTAAAAGATGTAGCAATATCTGATATCAAGAAAAGAAAAACTAAAATAATTTTGACACCTCTAAATGGAGAAGAAATACAAAGTATAGAGAATAAAAACATTTCATCAAGCGAATTTAACAATTCTTCAGATATTCATCAAATGAATATTTCAAATTTAAATACAGAGCAAATACAAGAAATTATAGGTGTGTAATATATCCATAATCAAAATATAAAGAAATTTTATTTTATGTAACTTGCTTTTAATGTGTAAAAATCAAGATCACTAACAGGTTACTTGATTAATAATCTAGAAATAGCTTTTAGATACATTAAAAAGTTGTGACAGTATTGACCGATAGTTTTTTTTATTATTGCCTTATTATTATTCTACTTTTATTGCCTTATACTGTAGTGAAAATTACAATGAAAATTTTAAAGATTGTTATTTTAGAATGATATTTACTTAAAACAAGTTTTAAATTTTACTTTTAACTCATTGTATGTATTTAAATATTTTGAAATCTTTATTTTATAAATCTGAAGTTTTTAAATGAATTTCTAAATTAAATAAATTTTAAAGGTTTAAGCATTGAAAATCTTAACTGAATTCTTTTCAGACTTCCTTGAAGAAAATTAAAAATTAAACTAAAAAGCGAGAAATATTAAATTATGGATTGTTCTCTAAATTAACCTTCATTATGATCAGTTAAGACTAAAATAAAACAGGAAGTTAAGTGTGACTAGTTACAGTGGTTTATCATAATAACAAAAAGAATCTATGTAAATGTACAAGAACTCGAGTTCACCAATACTTATTGATCCTTAAGCGAAAATATGAAATTTTGAATGCACTAAATTCTAGTTTTGAATTCTGAACGTGCACAAAACTTTGATGAGAGAAGAACGAACAGAATTCAATAAACCCTCTTTTACTTCATAATCATTATTAATGTACTTCTGTGATAGAAATTCAAGTGTCACAGTAAAGCACATCACTGGTATTGAGACTCTTTATATACATATTTTTTTCTGTGTACAAGGAAGACTGAAAAGATTAATTTTTAGTATTGCTTTTGTTATTTTATTAAAAAAAGAAAAACACATTTGAAACTATTTCAATAATTGCATTTAATTTAGACATTAATAGTGATATTTTTTTTCTTTAAGCATTCTTGATTAAACTGCAAAATTATATAAAATAAAAACGAAGAAAGAAAGACTCAAAATTGATGTATTCGAGATAATTTAAATAAAACTAAATGCGAGATAATTTAAATTAAACTAAGTAAAATTTCACTGCATATATAAAGATTGCTCTATATAATAATTAATAATATGTGGGTTGCAGTGGTTAATAATAGAGAAATAAGCTTAGTATTATATAAATATAAATTTATTTATTTTTTATATACACTTACATGAGGTTTGAATAATTATAGGAAACATAGTTGAAGCACCTAGTCAAAAATGTTTTGACTAAATAAACCCTCATTAATTTTAAGTTAAAATTGAATTTCTAGTTTTTCAATAAAATCTGTGGCCCCTTTTTCCTTAAATAAATAAATCCGAAAGAAGATGCAGTCTTGGAATCTAAAAAGAAGTAAAAGAATATTTCACAAAGTAACCAAATCTAAATACATAAAAATAATTTTTCTTTATAAGTTGATATCGAGGAATACTTATCTAATCTAATCTAATGGATAAAATTTGCAAATAATTTTGTAGGTGAGGACAGAAGCAGAAACTTGGCAAACTTGTAATCTCTGCATTTCTTCTTTTGTTGTTATTGGCACCACAAAACGACAAAACCTCTTTAGGTAAACAAACAATATATATATGTATATTCGAATAGCAGACTGTAGTCACAGAAATTGGTCACTGGTCCTTTGGCCATTTCGATCGTTCCGGTTCGGTCATTTCGCTCATTTCGCTTGTTTCATATTTAGACTGCGTGACCCGTTGAAATTAATGGACTCAAAAGAGAAAGAGGTAGAAAGAGATATGCTGCAAAGGCTTTTTATCACTTTCGACTTAACAACTTTTTTCTGAACAACATGCTTATGTTTATTTTAATTTGAGACCATTTTATATATGCTGGTCTATACTGCCAAGTCTGCTTATTCTATGTTTATGCAATATATGGCACCAGTCTATACACGACTGTGGTCTATGTACTTTGTATATCTATGGTCTTCACTTATTTCTTATTCTTGTCATGAAGATCATGAACGCGCCTTTAAAAAGAATTTATATAAGTAAATTCTGTTTGTCTAAAAATACTTGTTGGAGGTATTGTTGTCTAGATTTATTTAAAATCAAGAATAATGCAAATTGAGTTATTTTAAAAACTAGCTAATATTTAGTAGTTTGTATTTTGAAAATATGGCTTCAGAAGAAAATTTGCGTTCTTTTGATTTTAAGGAAGTCTCTGATGATATTTACTTAAACAATAAAACAGAATTGGCAAGTCATTCAGGTATTAACATATAATTTTTATATATTACGTTATAAATATACGGCTGACCTAATAAATTCAGCTAAATTATAGCTAACCAAAGAAATATTATTTAATTTAATAAGAATAATCTAAAATTTAAGAATAGCCTATTAATAACGTTTATTTTTGTTTAATTTTTTCTATGAATTGCAAATGAATTGTTTGTTGAGATACGAGTGAGTGATTTCTTTTTCATTTTTTTTACTGACATAATACTTATAGAACTTCTTTCTATCTCGTTATTAGAACATTTTTAGAGCAGATTATACAATATTATTTTTGCTATGATATTATTTGAGTTTTAATAATATACCAATCTAAAAAAATCAAGAATTTGTATTGTTTTATTAGCTACACTAAATTTACTAAAATTAATAGATTTTTAAACCCTATTTGGATTTAATAATTTGTTATATATTACTTAAAAAGCTGATTAATATTATTTCATTATTTAGTATGTCTTGAAAATATAGCTTCAAAAGAAAACCTGCCATCTAATTTTAAAGAAGCTCCTGAGGATATTTCTGTCAACGAGGAAAGATTGTTGGAAAATCCTTCTGGTATTTATTTATAATTTTTAATAAACATGAAAATAAATTTAAAATTATTGGTAATAGAAATCATTCGATAACAAATTTTTTTACAATAGACGATGAATGAAAATTATAAATGCCATTATTGTGTCTAAATATTTTTCTATCAATAAAATTAAAATCAAATTCAAATAAATGTCAATTATATTAATAAAGAATTGTTGAGCTACATTATACCCATACAAATTAATTTCTATTTAATTATAATGACAATTATGACCTGCAACTTTTGTTTTAGTGATTTTAATTTTTTGCTTGAGTAATCTAATTTGTTTTAGATTCATTGTGTAAACTATAAAGTACATTTCCAAATTTGAGTAGGTAACTTAAGTATTGTTAACTTAAATCTAAACAAAAAACCTGAATATACAAATTAAGAAATACATGGCTGACCTAACAAACTAATTTAATCAGATTTAATTTTTTTCTATCAATTACAACATTTTTTGATATACGAGTGAGCAATTTATTTTTCATTTATTTACTGTCATAATATTTCTTTTCGCCTCATCATTAGAGCAATTTTAAAGCAAATCGTACAATATTATTTCTGCAATGATGTAATTTGAGTTTTAATAATACATCAAACTAAAAAATTAAAGAATTTGTATTTTTTTATTAGCAAATACACTGAATTGGCTAAAACTAGAATTTTGATTTCTATTTTGATTTTATAATTTGCCAGATTAACTTCTTTGAAACCTGACTAATATTATTTCATTTAGTATGTTTTGAAAATATGGCTTCAGAAGAAAATCTGCATTCTTCTGATTTTGAGGAAGTCTCTGATGATATTTGCTACATCAATACAGCAGAATTGTCAAATCATTCCGGTATATATCTAAAATTTTTAATAAATTTGATTAAAATCTTTTCTTTAAATCTTAACATTTATTTAAGATTTTGAAGATGCAGACTCGGAAAAAAACTTGCCTTCTTCTAATTTTGAAGCTCCTGAGAACCTCGATTTCATCGATGAAAGATTGTTGACAAATCATTATGGTATTTATTTACAAATTTTAATAAAAGATGATTTTAATAGAATTTATTCAAATTAAAGGTCGATTAATATATATCTCGAGACATTGTCGATCTACATAACCTGCTTGAGTTCTACAAATTAATTTTTATACAATTAAAATGACAATTTTTACCTACAAATTTTGTTTTACTGATTTTAATTTTTTTTTTTAATTTTTGTGCTTGAGTACAATATTTTGTTCTAGAATCATGCTGTAAACTATAAAGTAAATTTACAAATTTGAGTAACTTAATAAATATGGTTAACTTAAAACCAAACAAAAAACCTGAATATATAACTTAATAAATACAGTTGACCTAATAAATTTAGCTAAATTAGCTAAGTAGTGAAATATTTTTTAATTTAAGAATAATTTAAAACTAAAAAGAATATATTATTGTTCCTGCAAAAACTGACTAAAATATGTCGTTATAATATTTGTTTGTAATTTTAATTTTTGTTTGATTATACTGCAGTAAATTTCAATCTTTACTATTAAAAACTTGTATCCAATTTGTAAAATTTCTGTCAGTACTCATTTTTAGTTAGTAATTTAAAAGAACATAAAATGTTTTTATAACAAAGTTTAGAGCAATAGAATTTTCGTGAAATACCATTTATGTTGTATTAAATAGTTGTATAATTCCACATATTATTCTATTTCAATATGTGACGTAAATTCGTATTTTCAAAAATTCGTAATTGCAAAAATGTATAATTTCAACTCTTAATCTTTTAATTTAAATTCCACTTTAGCTTTAAATTATAGTAACAATTTAAATGTTTAATTGAGATTAATTTGCATTGTTTTTTTTTGTTCATTTACTATCATAAAAACTCAGTTTTAATTCAAAATCTTATGCAATTTTTAAAACACATTCTACTTTTGTATACTTTAAATAACTTATACATATTTATGTCATTTTAGATGAAATCTCTATAGAACCTGAAGTAGGAAATTTAGTACCTATTGATGAGCTTTCAGAAAATCAAGCTTTGCAGAGTTCGGAAACCGAAATTAAACTTCCGCAGAAAAATACAGATGATGAAGATGACAGCGGTAGATGCACACCAAATTATATCAGAGATAATTTAAACTATAATAGTTTATTTTGCTCGTCTACATTGTTTGATTTAGAATCTGATGACAGTGATAGTGGAATAAATGAATCCAATGAAAAGCAATTATCTTTTAATAAAGGAGGTACAGATAGTTTTTCTGTTGATGATCAACAAATTAACTTAAGCACTGCTGCAAGTTCATCTTTAATAGAAGGCGATAAAAGTCAATCAACCGATGATGATTCAACCAATATTAGGAAATATAAAGCAAAAAGTATACAAAAGTTTTCATCAGACAGTGAAGGTATAAAAAAATTGAGTTTTTCATTTATTGAGAGGGCTAAAAATGTGACTTTCAAATCAACAAAAAAATGCTTTTAAATTAATAATAAACTAACTCGCTCACTTATTTAATAATCTAACTTTATAATTTTTTCATGCTTTTAAAATATAAAATAAAAAAATTTAATAATTTTTTAAAATATACTACAAAATAAAAAATTTGATAGAACAACTTTATTAATAAAATAATATTGGTTGTAGCATGGTCACCGAAACAAAGTACTTCCAAGACAAATGAGAATTCTAGAAGAATAATAAGTGACGACACTGAATTTTCAAACGGAAGTGAAAATGAAATTAAACAGAAATCAGTGATAAAACGTAAATCTAGATAAAAAACTAGAAAAACAGACTGACGTTTTTGATGATTCTGATAATGAGTCTTACGATGATCAAACTTTGGGTAACGTTTAAAATTAATTATTAATTATTTCATACAAATTACGAGCTATTTCTTAATATATATTATTTTATAAAATTATATTGATTCAATAAAGTTTACAATATTTTCAGAAAAAACTACTTTAGATCAAAATCGGAATAAAAAATTTAAGCGTATACATTTTAAAAAAATTTTTGAAACTACAGAATCAGATGAAGGTTCAGAATATATCCCTTCGGAAAATTCGAAACGTGAAAGCTCACAAGGAAATAAGGCTAACTATAGCAGTAATGATGGCTCAAAATCAGACTTAAATGTTTCAGTAAACGACTCATTAAATAAAAATAATTCATATGAAACAACTAAAAGTATAAAAAATAAAGACACTCAGGAAAAATTTCAAGAATTTCATATTCCTCATTCGTCTGAAGGAGGCAAATGGTATAGCAAGGAAAATGCATGTTGCTATTGTTATAATTTGTACAAAAGATTGGACCGACATTTGATCTCTCAACATAAAGATAAAAAAAGTGTGATTAGACTTTCAAGTTATCCACTTAAATCTAAAAAAAGGCTTGAATTATTTGAAATATTAAGAAATAATGGTAATGCTAGGTTTAATAGAGACAAGTCCGTTAATCCTTCCGGAAAGCTCATTGTTAAGAGAAGGATAGCAAAAAACGTAGGTAAACCTATACCACATTTTCAAAAGAACAAGAATGATGTAAATCAACTTGTAGAAAGCGATAATGACAACAGTAGGGAAGACAACTCTATAGATAATGTACGTACAGGTGTTCTAGGAAACATAAACAATGTTAATGAACAGATACTAAAGCAGGCTCGTAGAATAAATTACCAAAAAAATGTAAATCAAAATTTAGAAGAGGAGCTAAATCAAAAAGAAAAGAAAAAACAACTCCCTTTAAGAGTAATGTGCACAGTATGTAAAGGTATGTTTTCAAGAAATACCTATCACAAACATTATTTAAAACACGAAGACCAGGCAGATAATGCGAGGTTGCCTACAAAATCTTTGATAGCAGCCGCTCGAAGAGAAATTAATTGTGTCAATAAACTGGCAAGCGAGAAAATGAAGCTCTTAATTTTGCCTTATTTAAATGATGATACCATAGGAAATATGTGCAGATATGACGATACAATAATATTGTATGGTAATAAGTATGCTGAACGACACAGTCACCAAGACCAGGCCGGTTTAGTAAGAGGTCACATGCGTCTGCTTGCAAAACTTTTATTAAAAGTGCAGGAATTAAATTCTAGCATTAAAGAGCTCAAAACTTGCTTCAGAGCAATTTATTGAAGAGACGTTCTGAAAGCCGTTAAAATTCTATGTGGATACGATGAAAAAAATAATGTTTTAAAAACACCGTACAACGGTCATACGTTAGGTATGTTGATCAAGAGAGTTGTAGTTATTTTACGAGCTGAATTCATGGAATCGGAAAATGAGAAGAGACTGAAGTGGTTAACAGCATTCTTTGCACTTTTTGAAAATGAGTATTCAGTCACAATCATTTCAAAAGCTACTATTACTCAAAACAAAAGGAGTCGAAATATGCAAGCTCTTATTTACCATCAACCCACGATGTAAATAAATATTACGACTTTGTAGGTCGTAAAAGGCAGGTTAGCTACGAGTTCATAAAAGAAAACGGTTATGACTTTAGTCACTGGTACAATTTAGTTCACACGCAGATGATTCGATTACAAGTTTTTAATCGCAGGCGCAATTTAGAAGCCGAAAGAGCTGAATGGGAAGATTTCGACCATCGAGTTGAGGTAGATGAAAACGATGAATACTTTAAAGAACTAAACCACGAAGAAAGATCACAATCAAAAAAGTACATGCGTTTTGAAACCTAAGGAAAGAAGATTGATGGTTTGGACGGTATTGTGTACATTGATAAAACAGATCTAGATTGCTTACTTCTTATAAAAAAATATTGCTTAAAAGCTGGAGTACCTGCAGAGAACCCTTTTATTTTTGGATTACCAAATCCTAGGGACAAGCGTTTGAAGCATGCGAGTGCTTATGTTACGAAGATAAAACTAACGAATGAGTGCATCGCAGACTGTCAACTTGAGAAGCCCTCGGCATTAAGAGCTACTCTTTTGAGAAAGCATTTAGCAACTAAATTTAGTACGATGCAGAAAGATCAGGATCTTCAACATATAGCTAACCATTTATCTCATAAAGCACCCATTCTAGATTTTATCGACAAAGACATAATAAAGTTGACGTAAAAGTTACTAAAGTACTAGAAATAGCAGCTGGAAAAAATGCACTTATTCGTGAAGAAAACGAAAATTCATCAAATGAATTAATTACAGAATACTCTCCCGAAGAAATAGATAATACACACAAGAATAAAAATTCATCAAGACGATCTCTTAAACCCCTGAATAAGAAAGCTAAGCCATCTGAAGATTCAGAAGGTAACAGCTTTAACTCATGTATACTACCAGGAATATGATTAAAAAATTGTTTAATGAAATAACAATTAATGATAAATTACAAATTTTTATTTTTGTACAGAATTTTGTTTTTAATAATAATCATACTCTAATTACTTTTAGGTAATAAGCAGATAAAAACAAGGAAGACTTGGACAGATGCGGAGAACCATGCATTTGAAACTGCATTTAGCAAGCAATTGGAAAGAAATAGATATCCTAACGCTAATGAAATCCGCCAAGCTATCAAGGACTATCCTGCTCTAAAGGAACGCAGTGAAAATGTAATTCGAACAAAGTTTTCGAATATTTTTAAATCTAGAATGAAATAATTATATTTATTAAATATATATATATATATATAGCAGTAAATATAATATATAGCAGTAAATATTAAAACTGTACTGCAGCGATTATATTTTGAAAATTTATTATTTTATTAACATTAAAAATGTTATTTGTTATTAAAACTTACAAATATGAACATTTGTATAAAAAACGAAATTATTCTCTGTTAAAAAATTGTAGCCGTAAGTGAAAAAATTATTCATTTATTATGCATTACGATATTGTCTCTTGATGCATTTTTTTGCCAAAAGCTTATAATATAAGTAGTGTGGAAATTTAAATTTTTAGATTGATAGAAAAAATTAATCAAAAAATTCCATTTCAGTTTACTTTTAAAAATACCTAGATTCGTGTTTTAGTAATTATTTATCAAATCAAATAAAACTTTGAAAATGAAAATTGTTTCTATGAGAAACAATATATTGTTTTATTAAGTGTTGTAGTGCATAAATCAGTAAAATTGTTCGAAAAACGAAATATTATAATATGAAAAAGTTGTAACTGTAAGCGATAGAAATTATATTGTTATTTGCAATTTATTAACAAAATCATTATTTAACATTAAAAAATGTTATTGTTATTAAAAATCACAAGTAAGAATGTATGAGAAACGAAACAATAGTCTGTTAAAAAATTAAAGCCGTAAATTAAAAAATTATTCGTTTATTATGTATTACAATTTTCAGTATATACACTGTTCATTTTTTCTTGCCAAAGGCTTACTTAAGTAGTACAAAAGTCTAAATTGTTTAGATTAATCAAAAATGTTCACTTCATTTTATTTTCAAAAATGAATAAATTCGTATTTTTAATAATTATTTCTCGATGAAACAAAACTGTGAAAACGTTTCTATGAAAAATAACATATTGTTCTATTAAATGTTGAAGTGCGTAAATATTTATAAACTTGTACGAGAAACGAAATCTATAATATTAAAAAATTATAGCAGTAAGCGATTCAAATAAGGTTGTAATCTATTATGTACTGAGTAAGAAGCATATTTTTGCGTTTTGTTCCCAAAGGTTTAATTATGTACTGAAAAAATATTTATTTTATTCTGATTTTGTATTATAAATTTGTATTAGATTAGACGTAGATTCGTGAATTGAAAAAAAACATTTATTTTTTATTAGAATTTACAAGTGTAAATATTTGTAAAGGAAATAATGGCATCTCATAGTATTTACATTGAAAGGTTACATAAAAAGTAAAAAATATTATCTTCAAAAGTTGTACTTCTTAAATTTATAAATTATGTGATGTATCTTATGTAAGTTTATTAATAAATAAATTCTAAAATTAATTCTTAATTTGTGCCTGCAAATCATAATAAAATGAGATATTTTAAAATGATGACATGAATTTTTTTTTTAGTTGAGACATTCATTTCTCAATCTTATGAACTGCACTAGATCTGTGTGATAAAGCCTCCAAGTTATTATATGAAGCTATAGCTTCCTGTTGTAAAATGCTTTCAATTTCAACAATATGACATATTATAGTCATACATTCAAAAAGTAACCAAATAAATAATACATAATTAATTTAGAATAGTGTATGGTCGTATCGAAGCTAAATGAATTGCGGAAAATAAAAAAAAGACCCCATTATCATTCTGTATTTAAATCGAATATTCTATAAAATCTATGGATTTGCTTCCACAACTCGCAAGGCTCTTTTTCAATTTCTCAGTTATCTATTTTCAGGAGCTACAATTTGATTCATTGCAGCTTCCTTCAAAAGAACAACATTTTATCATCTATTGATTTTAGGTATTTATTTTGGGCATTCATAATAATATATCATACAGAAATCGGTATATAATAGTATACAGAAATCGGTATATAATAGTATACAGAAATGGGTATATAATATAGCTATTAAGCTCATGTTTATTTGCCATTTTATACAGTGTATGAGCTGCTTTTTCTACGGGCTGGTAAATTATTAAAATTGTAAGAAACCGTCCCTGTGGTCACCGCGAGCAACAATATTATAATCATATAAAGTTTAGTTCCCTTGCTCTCTGATTACATTTGGATTAGCATGGCCATATTCCATCATACAATATTCTTTACGTAATATTCGATGTTTATTTAGCGTGTCGTGCAGTGTATGATCTCGTACCATACAGCGAACGTAAATTAGGAGACTAAAAAAAAGTAATTAGTATGCTCGTAAATAAGATCAAATCAGCTCAACAAAGTGTTGAGGGGATATTTACAATTAGCTCATACAGGAACTATGAGATAAAAAAAGCTTTTACAGGAAATGAAGAATTATTTAATTCGAGCTATAACATCATAATCGCGTAACCTAGGCGTCAACATATAAGGATTCCTGCACTCTACAATTGCCTATCAGCTAAATTGTTCATATTGCAAATTACAGTCTATAGCATGAAATATTGATCATGATTTATTTATAAATATTTAAGATTTGCGTCTTTCGGGTGCTAACTTCCAGAAGCTTGAAATATTCCATATCTTTTTAATAGTTTGTACAGTGTAAGGGCCTGCTTTCCTACAAGTTGAATTAAGTGATGAAAAAGCAGAAATATTGCTTGGTTTGAAAAATCGGGTAAAATCAGCAAAGCAAAGTATTGATATCTGTTGCAAATTCAGGTAATATGAGAATGATAACATCAAAATCGCATTAAATATAGGATAATCCATAAAACATTCTCAACTATTCAATTGCATAAGATATAGCTTTCATACATTGTATCAAATAGTACAATCTGCATTTAAAACTCAATATCTTCATTAGATTATGTGCATTGTTTGGTCCTCTTCCATACAGATATGCAAAGTAGAAGAAAATAAAATAAAGGCATCGTGTGGTCCTCAGTATTACCATTCAGATCGCGAGAATTCCATTTTAAGATAGAATCCTATTTCTGAACAATTAATCGAAAACCGTCTTTTGTATAAAGTTTACATAATCAGTTTCAAATATACAGTAAATTTCCAATGTCCTCGCGGGACATTTCATTCAGCCAGTACCATTGGGTAAGTCTTTAAAAAACCTCGCGATTTTTATACGCAGCTGTCTCTACAGAGAATTGGGTGGCAATTGTACATTGAGAAATGAAATATTTCAGGGTAGAAAAATCCTAACGACTTAATAATGGCCTGAAAATCTCAAAAGTCAACTAATACGAGATCCATGAGATCACAATTATGTAATCTAGATGTTAAAAGGATTGCTAAGGCTCTCAAAGATTTTCTCTATTCGGCAATTGCCTAGCCACTAACTTTTTTATGATAAATCATAGTCTACATAATTAAATAAAGCACGTCTCTTTAACTTTATGCACAGTGTATAAGCATTCCTTTCGATAGGTTAGTGAATTAAGTGATTATAAAGCACGGACGAAGCTTGGTCCGAAAAGTCAAAGGCTATATCATAGGCAATCGAGTAGTAAACATTTTTTGCAGATTATCGTAGAGTGAATGCGATTCTGAGATTATAGTTCGTTTAATATTAGAATTTGCGAAAGGTAATTAAGTAAACGTTGTCTTGGTAATTTCACCAGATTTATATTTATGCGGATCAAACAAGGTCTCTGATTTATAATCACTTGATTCCACTAGCCTGTAGAAAGGAATATTCATACACTGTACAAAATGCAAAAAAGACGGGCAATATTTTATTCTGTAGACTGTATGATGAATTATAGACAAGTTTGGTGCTAGGCAATGGCCGAATGGAGAACACCTTTTAGACCATTCGACACAGAAACATTTACTATCTAGATTACTGATAGATCGTGTATTAGTTGATTATTACTGTATCATAAACCATTAGTTTCGCTAATTTTATATAATTTTACAGTACACACAACTTCAAGCTGACTTTCAGGCAATTATTAGGACGTCAGGTATTTTTACACTGAAATATTCCACTTCGCAGTGTATTGCTGTCAGATTCTCTGTGGAGACGGCTAAATCACGCGCTTTATTCAAAACTTAGTCAATGGTTACTGACTGACTAACATGAATCGTGCGGATACTGTACATTGAAATCGACTGTCTACTGGAAAACTTAATATAAAAGGCAGTTGTCGACTAATTATAATCATTAGCATTTACCAGGTTTAAATTATTTGGACTAAACTTGTGATATTTCTCCTGCGATCGCTACACTACAATGAGAAGGAATTTAGTCCCAATTGCCAGAAATATGACTTCCGTAAAATGCTATTTATAAGATTTAAATTATAATTTCACAGCCATCGCACAATAAACCTTCGAAATACAAGCAATTATTAAGAAGATGGCGTTTTCGCAATAAAATGTTCCATCTTGCAGTGCATTGCCGTTCCATTCTCTTTAGAAGCGGGTGCGTTAAAAAGTAGTAATATACAATGAAAGAAATGCAAAAGAAACAATAAATATCGAATAAACAATATTGTATAGCGTAATATCGGCGCGTTAAACCAAATACATTCACATAGTACGAAAAATATTCAGTTTATAATCATGAGATATTATTGCTCGCGTAATTAATTAATCTACTGGAATCTCTCAATGTGAGGATTTGCTGAATTCAAAAGATATTGCGAAACAGGCATTGTCTCTGCTTTACAATACCTTAATTCACCAATTTATAGAAAGAAAGGTTCATACAATTACAGGTTGATGCAGTTATATTATTCATTCGACGTCCAAGATTCCTCTTGCATTTCGAGAATTGTACAATCTTTTATTAGTCAAAAAAGTTAAATTAGAAGCTATTTTATTGAAGGAATTGGACCGCCGTAAATATAAGGTGAAACAAAGATTTCAAGAATCTTCACAACCATCTAGCTGTACACTTTATCCTACACGGCACGTTTTTAAGGAATCCTCTATTTTACAGTTGCGTAACTCATATCTTGGTTATATTGCATCATACAGTCTTCTGCATGAAATACTAGACTGCTTTTTAGCATTTGGTGCAGTGTATGAGTCGTCCTCATTTTAGGTTGTTCCATTAAGCTATTATAATTTGAACACGATGTTTGGTCCGCCAAATCTGGTAAAATCAGAAAAGCAACGTTCATTTTTTCGCAGCGAATGGCAATAGTAAGTGATCGAAAACATTAAAATCGCAGTAGCTCTACGATAATCTACAATAAATGTTTACTACTGGATTGCCTATTATATAGCTTGCTCGAATCGCACCATACAGTATTCTGAAATAATAAGGTCCGAATGGTTCATTGGCCATACAGTATTCGTTATTCAATATTTAATGTTTCCTATGCATTCCGTGCAGTGTATAATATTTTATTAATTAAAAAAGATTAAATGGAAGTTATTTCATTAAAGGAATTGGACCCCCGTAAATATAAGGTGAAACAAAGATTTCAAGAATCTTTACAATCATCTAGCTGTACACTTTATCCTACACGGCACGTTTTTAAGGAATCCTCTATTTTACAGTAACTCATATCTTGGATATATAGCATCATACAGTCTTCTGCATGAAATACTCGACTGCGTTTTAGCATTTGGTGCAGTGTATGAGTCGTCCTTATTTTAGGTTGCTCAATTAAGCTATTAAATTTAAATACGATGTTTGGTCCGCCAAATCTACTAAATGAGCAAAGCATCGTTCATTATTTCGTAGCGAATGGCAATAGTAACCGATAGAAAACATTAGAATCGCAGTAGCTCTACGATAATCTACAATAAATGTTTACTACTGGATTGCCTGTTATATAGCTTGCTCGAATCGCACCATACAGTAATCTGAAATAATAAGGTCCGAATGGTTCATTGGCCATACAGTATTCGTTATACAATATTTAATGTTTCCTATGCATTTCGTGCAGTGTATAATATTTTATTAATTAAAAAAGATTAAATGGAGTTATTTCATTAAAGGAATTGGACCCCCGTAAATATAAGGTGAAACAAAGATTTCAAGAATCTTTACAAACATCTAGCTATACACTTTAACCTACATGGCCCCTTTTTAAGGAATCCTCTATTTTACAGTTCCGTAACTCATATCTTGGTTATATTGCATCATACAGTCTTCTGCATGAAATACCAGACTGCTTTTTAACATTTCGTGCAGTGTATGAGTCGTCCTCATTTTAGGTTGCTCCATTAAGCTATTAAATTTAAACACGATATTGGTCCGCCAAATCTACTAAAATCAGCAAAGCATCGTTCATTATTTCGTAGCGTATGGCCATAGTACGTGATCGAAAACATTAGAATCGTATAAACTGTAGGATAATCTACAATAAATGTTTACTGCTCGATCGCCTGTTATATAGCTTGCTCGAATCGCACCATACAGTAATCTGAAATAATAAGGTCCGAATGGTTCATTGGCCATAC
>UCOL01003223.1:0-20313 GCA_900474335.1 Ormyrus nitidulus | reverse complement strand
GGGGGGGGGGGGGGGGGGGGGGGGATACGAGGCGAGCTGTTTATGAAGTATTATGCCGGGCGTGTTTGCGCCGAGCCGCCGACGGATAGATTGAAGGATGAAGGCCTGTTTGTTTTTGCCGCGCGGCGAGAAATTGGTTTGTTAAAGGTCGACGAGAAAGTTTCAGGCCTGACATTGAGTTTCTTGGGTTTTGGCGCGAGAAGCTGCCGCGAGAGTTTGCGGGGTTCGCTGGTATAAAATCGATTCTTCGGCGGGGGGAATATTTGAACGAAAAAAAGTGCATGATTTTTTAAATATGCACATCTTTTAAAGTACAACTGCAAATTCGAACGAGCCGCAAAAGGAATTTTCTAAAAGGTTTCAATCTTCAAACGTTATATTCCTAGAAAATGTGGCTTAAATGAACTCGGGAATACAAAACCCAGATACAGTTGCGGTCTTGCCCCATCCGACTCGTTCTACTTTATTCAAATAAACGCCTTTGACTGTCAACATTTCTTTCCTAATGAACATCAACTCAGTTCGAAAACCACACGGCGTGCAAAAACTGCACCGCCCCTTTCGGCGACATTTCCAATAACAACACTCGAATCCGAAGCCTCTCGTCACCCGCAGTCGCGCCGTTCGTTATTCTCGAGAGCGAGGAAGCAAAAGGCGGGAGAGCACTTTCCGTTTCGGTTTTTCGTGCGAGCACGCGGCTATATAGGCGCTCGCTCCGCGCCTAACAGTATATACGTCCGCGGCGCGTATTACCTGGAAAAAAAGGTAGAGCCGAGAGAGCGGGAAAACTGGTCGCGCGGCGCTACGAATAGAATTAATGGACGGCCATTCTCAGCTTAATCGAGGGAAAAGAGACCCGGCCGGAATCTCGATCAGCTGCGGCTTCCACTCGTACGTCCGCTCGCCCGGCTTTTCGGATGACGGATCGGGCTTCGCGACAAGGCTGTTGCGTCGTGTGAAAACACGCGACGCGCCGCGCTCTTTGATGCGGCAGGATTCGTGTGGCGTTTGTGTTTTTTTTTGTCGTTTTTGTGGGAAAAATTGAAGTAGCGAGCGAGCGGAATTAGATTCTTTGTAATTAGTATTTTATTTTAGATGTATATTCAGCGGAGTAAAAAGGTTTAATTACGCGCGCGAGGAAAAGGGAAGATGCTTATCGAGCATTGTTACGTGTTGGCTTTAATTGCGTTACACGGAAATTTTTTACGTCGGGCTTATGTACGCGCGCTAATTTACAAATCATTTTTATGTCGGCGCGGAAAGTGGAATAAGTAGTTTAAAATAAATCAATTTTACATTTATAGGAGAAACTTGTTTTACCGTTGTAACCTCCGCAGATTCTTAATTACCAAATGGGAGATAGCTAATTACGCTTTTGATAAGATTAACAATGACACAAAAGTTTAGATTGGCTTTTTAATTTCTTCGAAAGTTTTTCGAAATATATATTCTTTTCGAACATTTGACTGATACACTTTAATAATTACTTCCAATTTTTGTAGTGCATTTAAATTTCAATCCTTGATAATAACAGCGCGATACGGTATATTTCCCGAGAACTTTCTCGAATTTCCATATTCAAAACTCTTTGTAATATTTAATTCGCATTATTTTTCGAGACGCTGGGATATATGCAAATGAAGAAAGTTTATGCAATAAGCAAATTTGGAATTCCGCGGAGCCCAAATTAAGCGCCCATCAACGTAATTTAATATCTCTTTTCGAAAATATAAATCCGCGAGATTTTCGCAAAAAGCGCGGAAAAGAAGTATAAAATCAAATAATTTAATGAAGCCATAAATTAAAATCAGCAGCTCTATTAAACGCGATTTACGACTGACTCAACGTACGACTCGCGATTCGCTTAATTAGCACTCGCTAATCTCAATAACTTATCTCGTACGTTACTCCAACCGCTTTTTCAGGCAGACATAAACCCGTCCGAGCGTCGTCCCCCCCCCCCTCTAAAAATCAGGCCGAAAACCGCCTGCCGAGAGCTTAACTCCGCGCGCAAACAATGTACGGCGCGAAGTGCGCGACGGCAAAGCTCTCCTGTGCGAGGGGGTAACGCACAATTCGCCGGTTTAATCCCGTCGTGGGAGGTGGATAAATCCGCAGACGACTCGGAGAAGCCCTTGCTCCGTATTTCTCTCTCTCTCTCTCTCTCTCTCGCTCTCTGGCGCGGGCATCGATTTTACGTCGCGCGGAATTATTTCGCGAGCTCGCGCTGCAGTTGCGCTCGGTTTAATTAACGCGTAATCGAAGCGCGAGAGCTGCCCCCGAGTATTAAATTACTTAATTTGAATAAAGCGACGGCCGTCGGGTTTCTTGCGCGGAAATTAGTCGGACGGATGAGCGAGTCCTTAAATATTTCGAGGTATCGAGCTGCAGTCGTAGCGGCAGTATAGGTTTGATCGGAGGAGGTTGCGCTAGATTTCTGCGATTATTGTTTGGAACTTCGGGGCTGCTGAAGTTAATTTGACTTTATTGGTAGAAATATGAGTGTAAAATAATGTAATTTTGATTGGAATTTTTAATCTCCTTTCGTATACAAGTGAACCTGTTCTTCGCTCGGTAGAAACTGAAAGTTTTTTTAAAACAAGCAACAACAATTTACGTACTTACCAATCATCCCAAGTAAACATCTCGAAAGTAAGTAAATTTCTCGAAACATCAATAGAAAAAGATGAACAATTGAAGATCCGAGGGGGGAACTCCCATTTTCACGGTTAGCAGAGCTCCTAAATAATTAAATCATTAAACTTCCCTTCGAAGAAGAAGAACACCAAGCCCCACTACTTCGGACCGTTAAAACGCGAGGCGCGCGCACACTTTAGCGTCGAGCCACGGCGCAGAAAAGTACAACCATCCCGCTGAACTTTTAAGCGACTCCTTCCTTCCTCCTCCTGCCCCCTAAAAAAGAAAGCTCGACGAAATACACCGGAACCAGTTAGTTACCTCCCCCCCGTCCGTCTTTTTATCCACCCTCGGTGCTTGGAGAGAGAGAGAGAGAGAGAGTACTTTTATATCCTCCGTCGGAGGAAGGGCGGAAAAAAAGACGAGGAGGGAATACACTTCTCAGAGCCGAAACGAGCAAGAAGTTTCGTCGAAGGAGATTAAGGCGGTGGCGTTGCCTATCGGCCGAGAGAGGGAGAGAGATTTCTTCTTCGACGGACGAGCAGAGTTGGTAATTCCGAGGTGTGCTGCGAGCGCGAAAAGCCAATAAAAAAAGTTATGGACTGGCTGCTTCCGGTCCGGCGTAAATCCCCGGGTAATTAGCATACTTTGAGGATCGGCTGCTTTTCGCCCCCCTTCGGGGAAATAGTTGCTTCGAGAAAAAGCGGCTGCGGCCTGACTTTTTTTTGACGAGAGTGCGCCCCGCGTACGGAAAGGTCCTCGCGAGGATTTTGCTTATTTATGAGGCTACGTCGGATGGTGCTTAAGTGGTTTAAAATGCTCTAATCGGTGCTGCCGTCTTTTTGCGCTCTTTGCTTTTCGATGAAGCTTATATACGACTCGCTGAATTCCTTTTCATTTCCGAGAGCGTATAATGGCATTTTTGGAGATTAGCGTTTTACTAGTTTGGTCGAAAACAAATTGCCTTTATATTGTTTTTAAGTTCGTTATTCTAAAAATTATAAGCGCCATTTTCTTGGAGAGAGAAAAAAATATTATTTTTAACGTTCTTAGAGAGTATTTATTTTCTGCCGTTTTACAGCTCGGCAATGGAGTGCAAAGTGATTTCGCGCGTATAAACGACGAAAGCAATTACACAAAGAAGGCCTGCGACAAACCAGATTTTCCGCGACAAAGACCGAAATTAAAAACCCGCGCGGACCCCTCAAAAGAAAAGCGGGGTCTAAAGCGCTCATTATAACGTCGTTAAAAGACACCTCTCAAGGAAAAAGACCTTTTTTTACTTCTCTCTCTCTCGCCTCCTTTTACCACTCGGCTTAAGCTCGACCGAGAGCCGCGGAAATATTCGCCCGACACTTTAAGCAGATTAAACAAGTCCAAGCTTCCACCTTTCGCTCCTCCCCGTTCCGAGCCGCTGCTCCTTCATCTCTGCCTCCTCGGCTCCGCGGCATTTTTTTTATTCCCTCCAAGCTCTCTTCTCGTGGGATCGAAGCGTATAGTCTCTCGCCGAGGGAATCGACGATTCGTTACGCCGCTCGGCGCGGACGTCGATGCTGGGTAAAAGGAGGAAGGAAGACGGACGGGAGAAAGTATATGAGGGAGGAGAGAAAAGTAATGGGTTTGGATAACGAGAAATCTAGTTACTTCTATGCAAAGAAGTTGACTGAGGACTTCTTCTTCTTCTTCTTAGTTTCTTTGGGGTGTAGGAGCTGGACTTTCATTGGGGGAGATTGGTTTTCCGAGTTGGTTATCGGTTTAGCTTGGACTCTAAAAACCTTTTTAAAGCTGCTTAGAATTATAATTTACTTTTTCGTCCTTTAATGGATTAAATCTTTTACATACACATATTGCAACAATATTTCATGGCAATACATGTTCTTGCATTGGAAATAAAGAGATAATTTATCGCCCTCTTTTCATTATTCAAAATAATTCCCTTTGAACGGCTCTTTTATGCAAATAAAAAACTTTCACCAGCCGGGCGCTTATCGCTTTTTATAACTTTTACCGACAGAATATTCAAATCCGCGGCTAAAAACTTAAATACTCACGTTTATATTCTCATCGCGTTTTCATTACACTTTCCCATTGTAATTTTCTTTCACGCTCCGGGTGAGTATACACAGAAATCAATAACCTCTTCCTTAAGTAAGTTCTTTCTCTTCATCATCAATTAATCAGGCCGTTCGAACGAAAAGCAATTACCCCAGTCGTTCGCCCGTAACAAATCAATCCGCCAAATACCTCGCGGCCCTCGGATTTAGTCATCACCGAAAGCCAGTCTCGGCGTCTCAGCCTCCGGCTCAGCCGGCATAGCTCGTCCGTCGGCTAACCGTCGCTAAAACACAGACATTACAAGCCCCTCGCGGTTCCTAATGGTCGATGGAGCGCCGATAGCCGCCTTCCGTGTAATACCGTTTTCCTCTGTCTGTATGCCCATCGCCGCCTCTCGCCGCGCAAAAGAGGAAGCGATTACACGGCCATCTTCGGCCGTTCGGCTAATTCCTCCTAATCGACGGAAAATTTAGCCACACGCGAAGAAGCCCCGCGTGGGAAAGAGCCGCCGCTCGGCTACCGGCGTTTATATATACGCGCGCCTGCGGTTTCGAGAGTAATGGCGGAACGGGAGGCTTTTCCGAGGAGGTGCTTAGGTCGTTAAGGGAATTTTTTTCGTTCGAGAGGATTTTGCGAAATGGTGTGAAGTATTGATTCTCTCGGGGGGTGATCTGCAATTTTAGGAGAGTAATTTACTTTTGGTTTCTTGGAGTTTTTCAGGATTCTATCTGAGTTTAACTGCGTTTTAGTTTTTCTTCCAGTTTTACGACTGCGAGTAATGGAATAATTATTTAAATATGCATCGGTCGGAAATTATATTTAGCCGCGTATTAATACTATGCGGATAAACAGCTCGAAAAGTTTATTCTCGAAATAATTAATTAAATTCTCTAACCAACTTCAAAATAGCTTCCGCAGAATTTTCCCTCAAAATCTACGTAAATTACAAATCCAATTCAACTCGCGTCCGTTTAAATTACTTCACTCCCATATTCAAATTCTCCCGAAAATCACACTCCCAAGAGTCGGCAAAGCTCGCTCGTCAGTTATTCTTCTCTTGAAACCCAACCAGCGGCAGCAGCAATCCACTAAAACGAGCATCCAATGTACGACAAGCGGCGGCCGATTATCTCGACGCGCGAGTCGCTTTAGATATAGGTTTTTACGGGGGGGAAGAAGTAGCTGCCGATGCGCCGAAGACACGCAACGCGCAGACTCTGGAATTCCCGCGAGCCCCGGCCTAATTGATTGGAGCTTTCGCGGTCGAGGCCTGAAAGTACACCTGTCTCTCGCGCACATTCGCTCTCCTCCGCGGCTTAATGTGATTGGCGGCGATTCGGGGATGCGAGCAAAAGTGATAAACGGGCATGTCCGAGCTCGTTAACGGGATCGGACGAGATCGCGGTGGTAATCCAAATCGGTTTCGCCGTCGCTTCGAGTTCTGCACTTTTGGCGCGCGAGAGAGTTTGGGCGCGTTTTCTCTTATTACGCGAAGTTCGCTAAACTTTTTCAGACGGCTATTGTATAAATGTAGCGGGGAAAAGCTTGTAATAACAGTGACGAAATTTCGCGGGGAAAAAAAAACAATCGCGTTCGCTCGCTTTCGGGCGCGATAATTTGGCATTATCTAAGCCAGAGGCGGCGCTACGTTATTGCCGCGCCGGCGAACTCTCTCTCGCGCGGCATAAAAACGACAATTATGCGGGCGAATCGTTGATATTAAGTAAAGTCGGACTTTCGTAACTAGCATGTCGTTCGTAACAATGTACATAGGTGTCTATTACGGCTAGCGGTTTGTGCAACACAAACTATTAGACTGAAAGGCAGTGTAAACACTTGGCAGCTGCATTGCGCGGTAGTACAACTTGGCCGATTATTTTGTTTGGGTTAACTTACTGGAGCAATGGGTCTGGAAAATTGTCGGTTTGTGTAGATACATTCTACGAGCCTTGATGAATTTATTTATTAAATTTAAGTGAATAATTAAATAAGACTTGCAAAATTTTTTACTGGTATTTTATTGCATGCTTCGAAGAAAAATATACGAAATTGTAATATATCACATTTTTCATTGCATTAATTAAATTATGAGTGACTTAAATTAAATACCGTGTTACGTTACTAAAAATGAATCAATTTTGACTTAAATCTTTGTTCTTCATTAATAATAGTACCTTTTCGAAACACAATTTGTCACAACATCAAAACCACTAATTTCCCACGCTTCCCTCACTCCACTCGAAAACAATCCCCAAAGTACCTACAAGAAAAATGCCCAAATTATGCGACGACCAAAAGGGTTCGGAAGCTCAAACTCGCAAGAGTCACGCTCCGGGCAAAGTCACGCGGAAGAGCGAGCCGGTCTTCCGGCTGCAGTTACGAAACTGCGCGATCCACGCACCTTGAATATTAATGCCCGGGACACTTTTGTCGGCCCCGCGGAAACTGGGCCACTCGACGCGCCTACAAGCGCGCGATAGCGGTTTTTCGGCGGCGGTGCATCGAAATCGAGCGTCGAGAGTTGGAGGCGTTTATTCGCGGGTCTTTGTTATAGGATTTTTTTATTTTGGGCTATATGATTTTAAGGAGGATATGGATTTTTATTCGCGTTTGGGGTATTTTCTTTTTGGGTTGTTTGGAAATGAGAGTTTTTTTAAAATTATGTAGGAATACTAGCAGTGGTTTCAGTGAAATTCGACTCATGTTTTGCTGTGTAGGCGTAATTTGAATAACTAATAAAATACGTTAGACGCAAAGTTACGGTAATCTTATTCTATCCTAGAATCTCAGGAAGACGAAATTGATTAAAAATCTTTTCAGAAAACTGTCACTCTCAATTGCCTAGAAAACAGCGTGCCTTTTTAACCAAAAACTTTGGAACAACACCGTACGATAAAAACTATCGCATCCCTTACGCGCGAGAAGAGCCAAGAGAGATTTATCATTCGGCCGTACTCCATAACCATTGATTTATAAGCTCCGGAGGAGAAAATCTGTCTCCCTCTTGTCCCATTAGCAGCGCAGCGCGCGCACAAGTACAGTAACAGGCCGCATGTCGAACTAACCAGGGTTTATTGTTTGCGTCCCCGGCATATTTTTCCTCCCTCTCGTAGCCTTTACGCCAACGCTTTCTTTCTTTTTTTCCGATTTTCCCTTATCCGACCCGACTTCGCTCGCAAGATTGTCCTCTCTCCCGGACCTTTCGGATTCATTTGCTTTTTCATCAATGTTAAAGGATGCCACTGTGAAATATTAAGTGGTTTGGGGTTGGCTTGATTTTTGCTGGACGAGCTGATGTAGTGTTGATTGAATCTTTTAACGGTGAGCGAGTTGAAATAAATTAGTTGAACCCGAGCAATGTCGTATTTTAGCTTACTTTGTAAAAACATACACGGAGAAAATATACTTGTTGTACTTTTTAATATCATATATCTCTTAATTAACTACAAGTTTACTAATTATTTATCTATGGAGAAATACCAATATGCCTAATAAATCGAGTTTCTCCTTCTATATACTAGTATGTGAATATACTATTTTTTAACGAGACATTTCTTCTCCGTGCACTATTATAATACGTGCGATCATACTTCTCTCGTAAAAGAAGTTCAAATTCATCAAAGAAAGTTATAATCCCAAATTTACAATCCAACTTCTTACATCATTCGCCCAAAAACCCACTCTCAAAACCCACTCTTTATAAAGACTCGAAAGAAAAAAAAAAATTAGACCGCGCGCGACAAAAACTTTTCGACCGGCCGTAATTCAAAATTCCCACTTTCCCTCCTCCCGGCGGCGTCTTCGGCGAGGAGCACTTTTTCCCACGACCGCGCCGTTGCCCTTGTTACGCCGCTGGAAGAGGACGGGGGACAACTGGACCGTGTCGTACGTATATATGCGCGGTGGTAAGAGTTTAAAAGCGCACAAAAACTGACGCGCATTTTCGAGGGATTGGAGAGGAGAGTCGGACTATTTCGGGAGAGGAAGAACGCAGTATAAATTGTGTAAATAAAAAAAAGAAAAAAAATGTGGGAGTATAGGGAAATACTCGAAGATATACTGTCGTGATTTATTAGTTGGAAAGGTATATTTCTGTTTCCAAGTGTCTAAAGAGATTAATTTGTTTTATCATTGCTGGGAACAAAAAGCAGCTAAAAATCAAATTAATTTAATACTCTTCTTTATGGCGTTATAAACGAATAATCAAGCTAATGGTAATTACTGATTTTTTTCACTCTTTATAATTGATGAAATTATTTTCTCGCGCTTCAATGGACTGAAAACAATAACTTTTATATAAAAGGGTAGCATAAAAATTAAAACGTAACGCATTGCATTTCAAATGCAGAAAGTAAAAGTAATATCAATTACAATAGCTTTTAGCTTTTAGCTTTTAACTTAATCGCAAACGCAGTAAACAAAATAACCTTTGCCGTTAAATTAACGAAAATTTACGAGGCGTTAAAATCTAATACGACGTCAATCCAGATCTTTTTCTGTACAAATTAATTAACAAACATTTTCTAAAAAGTAATTAAATGTACCGGCTTGACCGTTACGAAGTTCCCAAATACACAACGGTTTCGTTCGCAAATACACGTCGAAGGCAAAAAGTCGAGTAAAATAAATAGCGGCAAAAAAATTTCGCTCAATGGAGAGAGATACATCAGAGGCCGTCCCGTAGGAGTACACAACCAATGAACTAACTTTATTCTTGGCCTAAAAATAGACGCGAGTTTATCCTCTCGATTTGGATTAACGTCGACGAGAATAAAAAAGGGCCTTTCACGTTTGCTCGCAAAAGATAATTTAATTATCTTCTTTGCAACGCAACAATGACCTGGCAATCTTCTAAATTACGGTCTGAATATTTATTTATTCATTACGGTAATGCAGTAATAAAGTAAGTCTTGCATTCCCTCGAAAAAATCTGCGTTCCTGCAAACCCATCTACTCAAAATGCAAATTCAGAAAACCCACCATTGACAAAGTGCCCCGTAATCATTACCCGCAAAGCACGTTTTACATTAAACTAAAAACTATCAAACTCCTAACTCGCAAAATAATCGAAAACCCGCGAAAAAAGCTGCCCTCGGCAACAAATCAACCTCAACAAATCGCGAGGAGCCTCTAAATATGCTAATCGAGCAATCGAACTGCGCTTTCGAGAGGTTCATTCCCTCGTTCCTCCAGAAGCTCGGAGAAACAGGAGTTCTAATGGAGCGCGACCGGCGTAGCGTGAAACGACGTCCGCCGCCGCCGCCGCGCGACTACAATACGTTCCGCTGTGACTCGGCAAAGATATATACACAATAATACGCAACGCCGGTCAAGTGGGTCCACCTGAATGCCCCGGCGAAATGGAGAATGCCCCGTGACCCATTAATTCCCCCCCGCGGCCCAGATGTCAATCGCGGGCTCTCCTCTCGCCGCGATTTCGTTTTTATGTCTACGAGCTTCGCCGTCTCGGTTTGCCGGCTTTCCCGACAGCTGCGCCGCAGAAATGAATGACCAATGAGCCGATGGTTATTGGATTCGGTTTTTAATCCGGGGGGAGGGTTTAGAAGGGACTCTTCCTTTGCAGGTGGGATCGTGCGGTGAGCAAGGAGTTTATTGAAAATAGTGCAGATTTATGAAGTTTTGACACAACGGATATTTTAGAAACCGACAGTCATTCTCGTTACATCTTCTTCCTGGAAAATTAAAATGAGAGTAGGATATAATTCACGTTGAATAATTCCTTCAAATTTGTTAAACGGTTGGGATCAGACTTGCGAACTTCGAGCGGCAACTAGTTGAAAGTTTACGATCTTGGGATGCGCAGCGAGGAAAGTAAAAACTGGTATCCCATACAAACATTTGCTGCATCATAATAGCGAACGTTACGATAACAAAAACTACGCGATTCTCAGCTCGAACTCGTTGCGTGCAGCTTCAAATTACGCTCTCGCTCGGAATTATACGATTACAGCATCCTGCAAAACGAGCTCGCATCAAAGTAAAAGCTCCCATCTCCATCCTCTCTCGAAAAGCTACTCCCGCGTTACTCAAACTTTCTCACAAAGCTCGAAAACCTGTTACACCGGCGTAAACACGCGTACAGCCCCTCGGCGCAATAATCGCAAAAGCGCAACAACCTTCCCGCTGCTCGTCTCGAAAAGTTCCCAGCGCCGATCGATCCCACAGCTTTATATACGAGCCTCCCACTCTTCGTCAGCGAGCGCACTGATTTTATACGATGGATGTCATTCGAGGGCAAACGAGATCTATCTCTTCTCGGCGGCAATCCGTCGACGGCTGATTTAGCAGGCCGTGTCGGGCGCGAAAAGTGTGGCGATCAAAAGGGGATTTGTAGGTGGAGGCAGGCGATAAATGGTAATGAGGAAACGGCGCTTTCGCGGGGTTCACCGATCGCTCGGCGGACGATCGCGCTCTCCGGCGGCGAGGCGGGCTGCCATTAAAAAATGCCTGATTACGGCCCGTTGCGCTCGATCTCGGCATTTTTATGAAACCGCTCGCGCGAGACGTTATGATAGTTTTTACGTCCAGCTTTAGTGGCCGGGAGAGCTATTAATTAGCTGTAAATAACTAGACTAACAGATGTTGGTTCTTAGAAATTTTATAAGGCTCGCTTTGCTGGGGGGTACTTTTTTTTTTAATAATCATTATAGGCCGATAAATTATTATTGTGCAATAGGCGGCAGTACTGTGATGCACGGCAATATACGCGTATGGATGATGCTTATACGTGAATAAATATAACCCGTTAAAAATAAATTCGTAAGAACCAAGAATTACTATAGTTACTTATTATAATCAGTGACTATAAAGCCTTTTTATTAATGTCCTCCATCGAGTAGGTACACCAAAAAATAAAAAGAAGCTCCGGCGGTTTCTCAAAATTTCCCGACAATTTCTGTCGACGGAGCCTACGCAGACCTCACAAGCTTCAGCCCTCCGACTCCCATAAATTTCCTAGCTTTTCCCGCGTGCGGCGCCTTCTCGCCTTCCAGGAATGCTGTCGCTGGCGCAATTTCTATCCGCCAGGTGCGCGCGGCGTCCCTCGCTCGACTCCGGCGCACTCAGGAGATAAAGCGATAAAGGAAAGAGGAGCAACGAAAAGGTCGAACGGGAGAAAGCCGCCGCCGCCGAGAGGTGTACTTTATGAAAATCCCCGCGCCGGGATAATGGAGACGCGACGTCGCGCGGCATTGTATTGTAATTAATTGCGGATGGACGGAATTTATCGGCGAGAGCGAGCAGCGGCTGGGCTCTCCTTTTATTCCGCGGCCGCGAGTGAAATTGAGAGATCCTCTCTCGATAAATTGAGCGTCGTGCGGGAGATTTTAATGCTGAAGCGCGACTTGGGCAAAGATTGTGCAGGATATTACTCTTTTTGCGATGCTCGGCGGGAGCAAAGGAAGCGAAGGGAAAGCGAATGAAAAACTTAATATTTTAAGGCATCCTGCAATCGTTCAAAGATGTTATCTAGTCTCGCACAGTTGTTCCTTAAGCGAAACTTTCAAATTTTAAAGCTAACCGTGCTCTCCGCTTTATAATTTTCTTTCTACAAGCAGAAGATAACGATAACGCGTCTTCTCCGAAAATTTCCCGAAACTTTATTCCAACCCGACGCAATACACCCTCTAAACAAACGAACAACATTCCCGGAGCGCGCGAGAGGCGCGGAGAAGAGCCTCTTCACTCTCGGGGCACTTATAAATTTCGACTCCGCGCGGCTCGCGAGAAATTTCGAAAGTTCCACGGAAGCGCGGAATATCACCGGATCTCGAACAATAGATCCTCCCGCGAACTTTCGCTCGTCCGCGCGAACTTTTTCCGCTGCAGTTGCTAATGCAATCAGGGGGAGCTTTTACGGGGCCGCGCGACCTTGATTAGGATAGAAGCGCTTTGCGCCACTTCGTTGCCGAGTCGAGGCGCCACTTCTTTCTCGGGAGCTTGACTTTTATCGGCGCGGCGTTTGTTTTACGCGTCGTAAAGCCAGGGAGGGGGGTTACGTTCGATGGGAAATTTCGGAGTCTGATGCTTTACTCGCGTTTTATTTGCGGGTTTCGCGCCGAATGCCGGACTATTTTTGCGAGACTGGGGGGGCTGTAAATAATGCGCTCGGGGATGTTTTCATTTTGGAATGGGGGAAATGTAAAATTGAGCTAAATTTTACGTCCTTGTTTTATCGCGCGGCTTTTTCGGCCGTGAAATATTCTCGTTTTCCGGCAGCGGGGAGAATAACGCTTCGCAATTTTTTAAATTTCTTTCTTATACAACAAACGGAATTTATCAAAGTGTGAATTTAATTAAAACTCTTTGTATAGTTATTTTTATATCTTGTATTACGCTTTATTACGTTCTTTGTTAAAAAGCAATGTACCGCGCAGAGAAACTTTCATTATTAAAACTAAATTTTACAAGCGAATACTTAAAGCGCAAAAATAAAGTTTTAATATTTCCCTTTTAAAAGTTTATCGAAGCGTCGGCCCGTTCCGACTCGCCTACAAAACAGAACTTTTAATTGTTCGCCGGAATAATTCGCAGAATAAAAAATATCTATATGCACCGCGCTTTCTGTTCCGAAGCACCCATCATCCTCGAACACTTGCTTATTCCGAGCAGCTTCGCGGCGATCCTCTCTCTCTCCTTTTTGTGCAGCGAGCGTCGTAAAAAATGATTTTCGCGCGGGGGCGCGAAAGGCGAGATTCTCCCGCAGGACAGATGGGACACGTAGGTATACGCTTTTATTGCCTTTGTGATAACGTCCGATGTACTTTACGTTTTGTAATATTTTACGGGGACATGCGCGGCTGGGAATACTTACATAGTCGCCCACATTAGGTTACTTGATGCTTTGATTAATGGTCCCGAGGTAATAAACTGAAGAAACCCGAGGCTTCGAGTATCAGAGCATCGCTTTACCTTTTCTGCGAGTTTTCTTTAAAATAACGAAAGCGGTAAGCCCGGAATTTCCAGCGCGAGATCGTCGTCCGCAAACACTGCCCTCTAAAATTGAATGAGGCTCCCGCTTATTTACCGAAGCATTCAGTCGGCCGTAAGAAATAATAGAAACGCCGGACAGCGGCGAAATCCCAAAACTAACGAGCGCGAAGCAGGGAATAAACCCCGGGCACTCCGGCGTCCGATTTCTGCACGCGTCGAAGCGACGCACGTACCGGCCGGATGAGCCGCTGCTTTATTATTCTTCTTAACACTCCCACACCCGTCGCGCCTCTCCCCCCGCTTTGTTCGGGGGGACGGAACGGGAAAAATAACGTATAACCGCCCGGCTTACGCTCGACGAGCGAGCGAGTTGATAAGCGCTCTCGGAAAAATTGCCGGATGTCGAGGATTTTTGCGGGAGAAGGTCGGAGGGCTGATTTTTGAGGAGGAAAGAGGAGGCAATTGAGTTACGATCGTAACATTGGTATGAAGCTTTTTTTTGTTTAATTTTCAAGCAGAACTTTGTAGTAATTATGCGAGATATTAAATGATTGTTTTTGGTTCATCTCATGAAAGTATGCTCAGTTATGTTCAAACTTCAGAAATGCATATGCATCATCTCGAGAATTCCAAGAGCTGCGGTTAGATCCTTATTATGCGAAAAGCATTTTGTATGAATTCATTTCTACAAGAGTTATACGTTTGAAAATTGGTTCTCTTTATAACATAATATCAAAATTCAAAATAATAAGCTATTTTTGAGAATTGTTCATTATGGTGCAGTTTTCCAACTTGTACGGAATGATTGCTCTTAATTATAAACTTTAGACGGTAAACTTTGTCTTGAAAATAATATAAATTAAGAACTAAAGACAATATAAAGGAATTGCCCACACATTTTATGAAATAATTGACACAGAATCTTAAAGCTCGATACGCCTTTCAAAAAAAAGTTATCCGCAAGAAATGAAGACTCGGAAGTAAACACTTTTTATTCCTCCACTATAAAACGTTTCCTTCTGCGAGCGTATAACGTAAACCATGAAGGATGCAATCAAATAATTGAAGCCGAATCGTTATAAAACTTTATGACTCTTCCATAAAGCTGAAAAGTTTTGCGTCTTTCGTCCGGCTAAACTTTTTCCGGCAAACGGCCGCGGCTACGGAGTAACTCGCGACTCCGTATTGATCTTAAACTCCCTACGTTTTCCAGAGAGAAAAAAAAGATGAAGCGATCGACGTATCGCGGAATAATTTTTTTTGCCGTGCGTCGGCCGCATTTTCGATTAAAAAGTTTTTAATTGGACGGCGAGGCTGACGGGTAAAGGGGATTTTAAGACATTTTGCATTATTTGGGGGAAAATAACGGTAGTTGCAAATATTGATGAAATTCGGTGAGTAAAAACTAAAAATAAAATTTCACTTACATTGACATTTACTTTGTCGTAAATAAAGTTCAACCGGTCGTAGACGTCAATACTGCTTTTATATCCAAATAAAATGCCACTTCACAAAAAGTATGCAGCATTTGCAATAACTCGAAAAGCGTTTACAATTTCTCCTTAAAAACTGTACTTTTCGAAATACCCATCGACTAATAAAAGAATCGCATTCAAATAAGAGAATCGGACGGCGAAAAGCGGTTAATCCTGAAGCAACGCAAATGGCCTATACTAAAAAGAAGTCGTAGAAAAGTTTTTTTATTCGTCGGCGGATGTAAATTCGCGGGGATTACGACGCGGAATTTCTCCCGGAAAAATTTAACATTTTCGTCGGGAAGCAGCATATAATTTCCTAATTTAGCATTGAGCTCGACTGCAAACTTTGAATGAGACATTCAGGGGAGCAAAAAGAGCCGGGAGACTGCTGATTATCCCGCGATTTGGCTCTCGCAGGCGAATTCGATTAAAAGAATTTGCATGAGCTTCTTCTCTCTCCTTCATCAATTATTAGTTGAAGAGAAACTTATATGGAAGCTTGTTCTTCGCTTAATTAGCGTGATTCGCTACTTGTTGAAGAGTTAATTTAGTTTACGCGGATAACGATTAAAATGAAATTTTTATCATATCTTTGCAATGGAATTGCAGTTGCATGTAGCGAATTTAATTAGATTTTCCAATCCAGGTGATCTAATGAAGACGAGTGAGCAAAATTTGTTTAGTACGAGTAATTGTGCACCTGTTTTTCGTACCCAATGAAGTTTTGATTCAACGAACGTAACTTTAACGGATTGTAAAGGGTAGTATTGATTTTATCGTCCTACTCGTGTAATATAAAGCAGTAAACTGAAGTTACCTGCTTAGTATTCCTTAGTATTTGTATAGAATACAAATGCCAATTTTTCAGACAAATTGGTCTTGTTAACTCGCTTTACAAGCTACTATAATTATTGTCAACTGCATTATACGTACGAAAAAAATCTTATCCGTACAATAAATGAATATATCTAAAATAAGCAATTTTCATTGCTACATTTAAATAAAATGTCAAAAGCAAGGTTTCAACTTTACCTTTGAACATATCATCCTCGAGCTCTGCGGTCGAAATCAATTTCGAGATATAAATAAACCGAGAGCTGGGCTTTTTCAACAAAGTTTTGTCAGATGCGCAGCTCGCACTGTCCTCCCACGAGTTCCCAATCGAACCCACTCTTTAAAATCAAGGATCGCATATCTCGCAATCGGACGCGCAAAGCGACGAGCCTCGCCGTAAATACGCAGAGAGAGAGAGAGAGAGAGAGAGAGATCCGCGGCTCGAGACAAGAACCGCGGAGGAGGAGGAGGCTCGGGGCTGATTAGAGCAGATCGACTCCCGCGCCGCCTTATCTTTACGACGAATCTCCCCGCGAACGTGTGTAGCGACATTGTTAACCCATATCCCCCGCCTCCCCCTGCCGCGCCGACAGGAATAATGAGCCATCAGCGACTTTAAAGCCCCGGTCATACGCGCGCGCCGACACGGCGATCGATAGAAAACAGATGTTTTAGGGTTTTTTATGGAGATGGGCTCGATTAGATTGCCGAGTTTTTATCTTGTTCAGCGAGCTGGGGAGACTGGTTTCAAAGCGAATGGGTTGCATATCGGGAGGAAGTTGTTTTATGCGGATTTTTCCATTGAGCTTCCGACTTTTTCGCGTCTCCGTATATATAGCGATGCACT
Organism: Ormyrus nitidulus; assembly: GCA_900474335.1. NCBI lineage: Eukaryota > Metazoa > Arthropoda > Insecta > Hymenoptera > Ormyridae > Ormyrus > Ormyrus nitidulus. Next base: position 3,510 of record UCOL01003223.1, on the reverse strand, counting down.
AATTTCGGGGAGAATCGAGAGAAGAAATTTATACTGCGAGTAAATTAAAATTTTTTACCTTTGCGATGCTCGCGATGCGGATAATCTTCTTTTTTGCGTAAAGTCGACTTTTCCTGTCCCCTCAGCCTTTGCAATCTTGTCATTTTTTCGAAGCAAGACTTTAATGTGGCTTCCCTTTGGCAAAAGAATTTCATTCTTATAACCAACGCTGCTTTAAAGCTGTACTCTCTTTTAAAAGAGTCGGGATTAGATTGTAAAAGGTTAAAAAGAAAATGGAAATATAGCGTGGGGTATTGGCGCGATTGCCTTCTTTTTTTAATACAATTATTTTTTCATCAGCAAACTCGTGTTTGCAAAAACTGATTTTTTAATCAGTAAAGTAATAAAAGTTTTCTGACAATTTTGACGCAATGTTTTAAAACTAATTTTACAGTAGATTTAAAAAATTCGATCAAATCAGAAATATTTTAATGTAAAAGTGATTCAATTCTAAAATTTGTTATACGTTATAAGGTGAAGTTATTTTTAAAAAGTATCGAATTATATTAAAAAAAATTAATTTTTATCCCTATAACTTATTGTGTATCTCTACATCTTCGTTAATGAAATTAAGATCACAATACAAGCCGCAATAAACACCCATCACCGTGGCGACTTCGGCCTGCCTCGCCAATAAAGCCCCGAAAGAAAGCGATCGCATCGAATCGCGATAAAGGAAAACGCGACGCGGCACAACACCTCCTCGGCACAGATGCAGCTCTCGCTGCTGCACGGCGAGAGATTCAATCGGGCGATTTCTCCGCTCGATCTTCATAACCGTAAACGACAAGCGAACTGCCGGCACCTCGTAATCCGCTCTCTCGAAAGTGCACGCATCATCGTAACGAGTCTCGCTGCGGTCTCAAGCCGTGTATACACAAAAACAGCCCGGAAGACATTCGCTCCACTTTTGCAGGCCGATATATATGCGGCAATCGTAAAAGCGCGTTAAATCTGCTTCTCTCTCCGCGAAATTCGGTCCTCGTTTTCGGTCGGGCAATTGGGTCGGCGCGCGCGGGAAGCGTCCACCGCACGAGAGAGAAAAGCCGGAGGTGCAGGCAGCGATGAGCGATGCGTGAGAGGCGCCGCCGGCTGCAGGCAATTCTTTTCAGACGTATCGGGCAACAAAGCTGTTTGTGCCTTTTATAATCGACGACCGTTTTAAAAGTGGATCGGATTCATTGTTTTATTGTATTTAAATCGCTGGTTATCGGGATAAAGTGTATATAGGATCCGATCGTTGGAAATTCTTGAATATGTATTGTTCCGTCCTTTTATTTATTTTCCCGCGTACAGATCCTTTCTTCTATATTACAGTGCATTCGCAACAATTTATCATGGAAAACTCGATTGATTTCTCGTGCAATTAAAAAGTGCCTCGATAGACATTTTTTTGGCTAAAACTCGCGGTGTATTCGTTTAAAAACCTCAATTCAATCGTCGTAAAACGCATTTATTCCTACAAAATAAACGACAAATGTTTTGCCAACAAAGCGGCAAACTCTCACTTCGAGCCGCCAATAAGCGCCGGAATTATCGCGACCTCCTCGCAATATTTATTTTTTCTCCGCTCCGTTAAAAGCCCCCGCCGAAATTCACGAGCCGCTCCCAAACTAACGGCCTGCCGCATATAATACGCAGGCCTCGAAAAAGGAAAAAAAGAAACAAACGAGCAAAAGAGCCACGAGAGGATTCCCGGCGTTTCTCCCGAGATACGCGAGAAATTCGGCTCTCTCTCTGCGGGATGACCATAAATACGGCTTCGGGATAAAAGCCGCGCGGCCCCGCTACTCTTATTTCGCCGGTGAATAATGCGCCGGCCAATTACGCGCCCCGGGATAAAGCCCGAGAGCGCGGCTCCGGGGAGAAATTGAAATATTATCGCGAGAGAGAGGACACCGCTCGGGCGTGATTAATTCGCGGGGCATATCGCGCCGTGGATATCGTAACGAGAGATCGGATTTGGGACGATCTGCTCGAGCGGATCCGAGCCTTTGTGGCTGACGAAAAGTAAGTTTCGCGTTGGCCGTTTGTGAAAGGGGTGTGTATGTATTTTGTTGCAGGTTTAATTTCCGGTGCTGGTTAAAGTTATTATTGTATAACAAAGGCCATTATTATCTTTTAACCAAAAATAAAATTCATCTTTTAACCAAAAATAAAAGAATCTTTCATTTCATTTTAATTAAAAGACCAAAAACTGAATAATTCTCTAATTTTGCAATTCCCAACGGACACCAATTAAAAGCGTAATGCTATATACAATTTCATTATTCAAATTCCATTAATGAAAAAGTAAGCCCACCTCCCAGTTTAGCGCACGCGAACAAATCACTCCAATTGCAATCGAATTCCCCTTCCACCCATACGGTGACCCGTGCAGTTCGAGAACACGTGTCCGACGCGATCCCGATATTTCATTATTACAAGATTCGAAAGAGAGCGTCGCGTATATATAACATTACGCAATTCCGCGGCCCCGAACCTCCGGTCACGTGCCGCCTCCCCGGACGATCGAGCGGATGCGCATAACCATTGCACTTTCGTTTGTACCAGCGACATCGTAAATAACGCGGGGCTCGCCGAGCAATTTAGCCTCGCGCCTCTTTTTTTTCGTCCGCTGTCCGTGTCCTTTCGGGAAAAGCTTCCCGGTACAGTGGCATCGCCGCCGTAAATCAAGTTTTCCAGCCCAGCTGCGCCGGAGGAGCCGTGCAATATCGCCGCGATCTATTCCGGCCTTTTTTGCGCCGCCGGAAAAACTTGGCCGCGCTCTTTTTTACGCGGGCGCGCGCGTATGTGCGGGCTGTAATGCCGGCGTTATTTACGCTTCGACAACGGGAGGTAATTCGATTGCTCCTTTCGGAGCTTTTTGCCGCTGGGTGACCTGATTTTTGATTTATCAGCCGCGGGGAGAGCTGCTCGCAGACGGTTATTAAAATCACTCGAGGAAGTAGTTTTTAATGGGGATTCTTTGGTACGCTGATTTTCTATCGAGTTATTTAGAGACCAAAGCGAAGCGTTTACTTGAAATTTAGATATAGGGCAAAGTATTTAATGCATTGAATGTACGATTGAAACGAACGATTCCGACTGAAAAATTATAATCTCAGAAAAATTAATATTCAGAGGGCAGCGAAGTAAACAAAAACTTGGCGATAAGAGGTAGATTTTTCTTTTATTACACTTTATTGGCAATAAAGTTAAGTTAAAAGAAAAATAAAAAAATTCGAAAATACATTGGAACTGAGAATAAAAAAAAAATAATTCAGTCCTATTTTTAATGTGGCTCCTTTCGTTTATTACACCAACGATTCTCGCAATAAAACTCTTCAAGATCCGCGAATCAGAAACCTAAATTCCTCAAATTCGCTTCCGAAATTTAATTAACACCACACTGAGAGAAAAAAAGGAGTAAAAATTACTATTTTGTATCGTTATTTCAGATATGAGAACAAAAATAAGGTTATTTACTAT
>UCOL01003222.1:0-20331 GCA_900474335.1 Ormyrus nitidulus | reverse complement strand
CCCCCCCCCCCCCCCCCGACGGGGCCGCATAGCTCGCGAGTCTGCGAAAGTTCGGGCGCAGCAACGTAGCCCGGCATTATATAAATGCGGATGGTTCGGAGGCCTGACGCGCGGCGCCCCCAAGGCTGCTGCCGCTGCTGCTGCAGCCAAGGATATAAGAGAGTCGACCCTCCTGATGTCTATCGGATTAGCTGCCGCGAGTTGCGAATTTTAGCCGCGAGCTTCGAAATTAGTTGGCGGGAGGTTGGACATTTTTACAGAGCGTCTTTCGGGGTCTATATTTGGAAATTCTGTAGATATATATGCGCAAGTTTTATGGGTAACAAGAAAATTCCAATGTTTCAGTTATTAACTTGAAAATAGAATTTTAATCGTTTGTTCTCAGAACAAAATGGACCCAAAACAGTCGGCCTTTCAATATCAGAAATATCATCTAAGCGCAAACAAAGAATTCATATAAATTGCGTAAATAACTTTCTGCTCGAAAGCAAATGCGATATATAAAAATGCGGTTTCGAGCATACATCCGAAGGATCGAGCGAAAACAAACAAATAAAGATCGGGACTTTATAATTGAAAGTACAGCGGGAATCGCCGTCGAATGAGCATATACCCGGCCAAATAAAACAGCCCTTCGCTCAACAAAACGCACGAGACAGCTATTGCGAAAAATATTTTACCGTTATCGCTTTGCCAGCGCGATCCGCCGGAGGCGAAAGCACACAGCGAAAGCGCGTTAATAAAATTATACGCAATACGCTCTCGAGGCACTTTCGCGGGACCGAAAGTGCGCATGCGCCGCCGCCGCGAAAAGAAACGTCTCGCGCGCGTTAATTAAACGGAGAAAAGGAGAGGCCCCGCGCGCGTGCGTATAATACGCGCAGGCCTAAAGGATCGTCCGATTAACGGGATTTATGATACGGCCGAGGGCCAAAAATAAAGCGTGCCCGAAGCGAGGACCACCTTGAAAGCTCCGCGTGCGTCCGGACCTTTAGGCTCGAGTCCGTGAGGGCCGCCGATGCTTTTGTAAGGAGAGAGCCATTTTGCAAAGATCCGAGGGGCGAGGGGATCGGCGGGCTCATCAGTTTTCGAGACTAATAATCCTTAATATGTATCGTGTGGCTTCCTTTTCGGGGAGCTTTACGGGTTTTTCTTTTTTTTTGTTTTTTTTTTTTTTCTTTTAATTTAGAGATTTGAAGGAATGGCTGGCGTGAGTTATCGTAATCATTCATAATGGAGTATGACGTGGACTAAGAATAATTATTACATCGAGGTCTGCATTGTGACAGAAATATAGGAGCTTAAAAGCAGCTCGCGGAAATAAACGTAATTTATTATGCGCAAATATATTTTTCGATCTTTTTAAACTCTAAAATAAGTATTTGCTTAAAAAATTATTAAAAGTGATGGAAAATGTGCATTATTTTCAATCATAATAAACTTTGATTCCATAACAAACCAACCGCACGCATTGAGATAAAATCCAGTAAAATGTTAATTTATCTTGTTGAAAAAACCCAGCCTATTACCCGAACTAAAATAGTAAATAATTAAAAACATCACGCCGGGAAAGCAGACAGTAAAGTCTTCAAAATTTCATTAAGCACGCGAAAGCTCCTCCGCGCTCTCGTGCCAATAAAGCATAAAACGTGGCTCGCAGCTGCAGCTCCCCAAAAATATATTCGGGCAAAATGAGTTTCTTTCTTCCTAGACAAAGGAGCGCTTCGAAAATAGTTTTTCAAGAGAGAGGCGGGGCGAAAAAATGCCTCGCATCTGGAAGCGCTCGCTCATTCCTGCCGCGAGTATAGCTTGGCGCCCATCGCGGCCCCGCGGAGAGAGTTACTCATCGACAGGGGAATTCGCCGCGCGGAGAGCTATTTTAGCGCGGCTCCGCAACACTTCGGGAATCACAATGAGCCGGAACGCGCCGCGCCGCACGTCTCGCGCGGCCAGCTTTTATTCCGCTCGTGGATCAGATACAAATGCAAGGGGTGTTAATTGATATCTTTATCCGGGGAAATGCTCGAGTAATTCCGCGAATACGGCAACTGATTTAAGGCGAGGGAGCTTTCAACTTCGAGTTTTACTGGAATCGTAAACTCGACGAACGAAGCAGCTCACGCTTGAAGTGAACGAGCAGTACTTTTAATCTAATATTTTAATATAAACACATTAATAAATTTTTATGATTTTTATTCTATAAATATTGGAACTAAAATGAAAAAAATACTACACTCCCAATGTATAAAACGTCAGCTTAAACGAAAAAAAAGTGTCCTTTAAAAATCATCGAAGCAGGCCTCCTTGTTTACCCAGTCCAATTAGGCCCAATACATCGCTCGGAAAATTTCCCAAAAGGCTTCCAGACCTTTCATAAACAAGCGGGTTCAATCAGCGCTCGCTCTCCGCAACTCATTTATGAGCGCAATTTCGAAGGCAAACAGCGCAACAATTCCATACGGCACCCTTCGCCCCCTCCCCCTCCGCCCACTCCACTAGAACAGACGCAGCACCCTAAACGCGCGTCTAAATTCCATCGGCGATCGCCCCTCCGCCGGAATTCCGAAAAAAAGCTCCGCCGCGCGCGCCGAGGCAAGGAGGCGCACAATGCGCGCTCGATGCGAGAGAGCGCTAAATGCAATTTCTGCCGTCCCGGCAGTGGACAGCTGAGAGAGAGAGAGAGCGGCCGCTCGACAATGCCTTTAATCAACAATAATTCCCGGCCGGAGCCCGCGCGCGCGCCTCTTCTATCTCTCGCGAAGCGCGATAGTTTGCGCAATATTCCACGAGTGCTCGAGTGTGCGCGCCGCGCGCGCACGGAGTATATGCACAATAATCGCGAGGCTCCCTCGGCTCTCCGCGCGTCTGTCGCGTTTATAACGACGAGAGAGCCCGACGCGCCTCCTCTGGTCTTTGTGCTGCCTCGTGTGTCTTTCGCGATCGCTGCGCGCACGAAAAGTCTGCTGCGCAGCTCGTTCGGGGAAGATGTGCTGCTGTTTCATTTGTTATTTACTTTCCTTGCTCTTCACCTTCAATGGAGGAATTAAGGGACTTCTTTTCAAAGCGACTTTAGTTTATTTGCTACTTTTTCTTTGGATTACTAAGCAGTAATATTTTTATAAACTATCAAAAACTCTCTCGCTTATTAAATGTTCAACCATGTAATATCGCGTTCAAATTAAATGCCCCTCTAGAAATTCCTCGAATCGGCAATCGAAATAATGGCAACCGGTAACGCTCGGTGCATAAATTTTTGATCCGACTCCATCTCCCGTCCTAATTCCGCTTTATCAAGCTCTCTTTAGCCCCATTATTACGTCCATCGCAGCGCGTTTCCCCCGCTCTTCATCGTGCATCACTCGAGGCCCTTGGAGGGCCACTCGGGCCGGGATTTTCACTCGACGTAAAATTAACGCCGCCTAGCCGGGGGTTGGATTTTCCAGCCCTCTCCATTACCTGCCGGCGGCAGGTGCCCGCGGCGATGCGCAATCGCAGAATATTTTCTTCGAGCGAGAGCTGCCCCCCTGTTTGCCCTCCGCTATACGGGTCCGATGTCTCGCGGCTTTCCCGATCGAGTTTCGATGCCGAAGTCGCGCGCGCGCGGTGTATTTGTTTATACGGGGACGAGCGGCGGATATAGGAGCGCGGGCCTGGATTAATTCGATTAAATCCGCGTGGCTTTCTGTCTCTTTACCGCGGGGGCGAAGAAATAGAAGAGGGCGCGTGCGGGAATTATCATTCCCGCGGTTCGGAGCCGATATAGGATCGTACGCGTGTTTACGAGCAGATAATGCAAAACGTAATTTTGAGAGTGTGTGCGTGTGTCTGTGTGTGTGGCATTGTACCGTCTAATAATGCCATAGTATGCGCGTCGCTGCGTTAATGTATAATTAAATGAAGATAATTATTATGATTGTCGGGCATTATAGTTGCCACGAGGAGCCATTGATATAATATAATGATTATGACTTGTGGTCCGTAATTGCGTCGGGAAATTCTTTTTGATGTCGTGCCCGATGAAAAGCTTTGACTCGATGATAATCGTCGACGTAATTGTTTATGAAAGGACTCGGTACACGATTCATGGCCGTAAGGTAGTATTATTTCTTCTGACAGATACAAAGGATTATGTACATTATATAAATTACGATTATTACGGATTTAAATATAATTTTGTAAATTATTTTTCATTGCTAAACGAGACACCTCTGCGGCGCGATACGCATTTTCACTTGACAATACATGTAATATTTGCCGCCTATAGATCTCGATCGGATTTTGATTGCATTCCAAAAGAATCCGCTTAATCCATCGTTCGCAGGCAATCTCGCTCCCGAAAACTTTGCGAACAAACCGCGAAACGCGGAAAGTGCAGGGCCCGAGTCCCATTCTTCATTAGCGATTGTCATCCGGGCGGGAGTCGAGTTTCCGCAGTATCCCGAGCTCTTGGCGAAAGCCACAGTCTTCGCCCTCTGCTTCTTTTGCGCTGCATAAGGCTCGCTGGAGCTTGCGCCGGAAGGGAGCAAGAGAGAGGGAGGGAGAGAGAGAGGAATTGATGACTGGCGCAAAGCTGAATTATGTAACGGGCGAAACGGCGGCGCACGCAAACACGCCGTTTGCCATTCGTGCGAGCATAATTGTCCCTTCGCCCCGGCGGAAGGAGAGGCAATTTGGCAAGCAGAAAAGAATCGTACGACTTCCTGCTCTGTTGCAGCGCGCTGCAGCTGGCAAGGAAACTACATTAGCGCAGGCTCCACTCTCCTTTCTCTTCCTCCGGCGCAAGACGAGAGACTGCTGCTCCTTGCCCGACAGAGAGAGAGAGAGAGAGAGAGAGCTTTTTCTGGCTCCCCCCTCTGGCGCTCGCTGCCAAATCGATTGCGGCGATGCATGCGCGAGAATGCGCCCGCTGACTAGCGGCAGCCGAACGGCGACTAATCGAATTTGGCCGTGATTTCGAATTGATGGTAAACGAATTAGGCGCCGGAGGAATGCGACGAGGTCGGGGAGCTTGCGCGGTATGGGTTTAAGGCGTATTGTTTGTATGCGAGAATCGCCGAGTCTGCTGGGAAATATTTATTCGGAACTTCGGGCCCGCGCTTCAATTTAAACTTGAAATTAAGTTTATGAACCAGCTGCGAGGTGAACGGTTGTCTTTCGAATTATGGCTTTTCCGTCTTCGCTAAGAATGACATCTGGACTTTGAATTATCTATTTGTTGTTGTACTGAGCTATCGAGTTTCATTCTTTGGAAAGGAAGTAATATAAAACTAGATGCAAAATATTTCTATCCGCCTTTTACAAGCATCTTGGTTAGTTTTGCAGAATCTTAAAAAAATGTTCTTTAATTCCAAAAACCGCTTGCACAAAGAGCCGAAAGGACGCCGGCAACTTTCTTGTTCAAAATTCGTCTGAAAACCACAAAACGTTCCAGCAAGTAAACTGCAGGTGCACTACCCAGGTATATCGCAGCTAAAAAATATGCCCTCTCGCGCAAAGTTGCCCAGGCGGGCTCGAAGAAGCCTCCCTCCGCGTTTTTGGATTACGCGAACGTAAAATAAGAAGAGCCGGCCGCAAAATCAACAGACTTCAACCGCCGCCGCGGAACTTTCTAAGCCGCGAAAGTGTACCCGGCGAGAAGAGAGATAGAGAGAGAGAGAGAAGGTACACCTTGGAGTTGCCGTGTGCTCCGCCGCTGGAAGCTTAATCTAATTCGACCTTATAAACTTGGCGGCAAAAGGTAAAACTGGAAGCCGGAGAGCCGCCGCCCGCCGGCAGCGGCCGCGCGCAACTGTACACGCAGGTACTTAAGGCGATAAGTTGCCGGGAGCAAGCACACCGCGCGTCCCGCGACTGCTGGGATAGGCAATGAGAGCGTGCATTAATCAGAAAGACAACCGCAAGTTGCGCGAGAGCGCACGTGTACACGTCTCAACTTTGCAGCCGAACCGCCGACGCCGCCGCCGCTGTGTTGTTCTCTCGCTCGCTGCTAAATAATCACGAGCGTGGACTATGAACTGGCCGCGTTGCGCCCTGGCTAAGTCGACAAGTCCGATTTCATTAAACATTATCTCCCGCCAAGAGGGAATTGTCGAGTTTTCGAGGCACGGATTAGGAGTATCGGCGAGGACAGCCCCCTTATTTTTTTAGGTGTTTAAGGATTTAGGCATATTTCATGACGACGGACTGGGCGATCGACAAGTTTCGAGCTTGGTACCTTTAACACTTGATGCGGTGAGAAGGATTCTTGGATTAGGGGCCTAATTATTTATCCAACTGCTCCGAGGTGTCGCGCGGTGTTGCGAATTAATTCGTCGAAATTATTGACTTGTAGCGGTAAGCTCCGACGCGTCAGTTGGCTTTTCAAAGCTGAATGATTTAGAATTCTTAAGAGGGATAGATTGTGTCGAGACGTTAATCCACTAGATTTATGTTTAAGCATTTGAGAGCATTAACGGACACCAGCAAAAGATCCCGAAAAATCTCAGCGCGCTCTTACTCCGACACATCCTCTACATCCATTTCGAGCTAATGCAGAAATCGCGTTAAGTACAAGGCGTCCTTTATTTTTAGCCCAATCCTTACAAGCCTCTCCCGTCTCTCCTCCGCCGTCGAATAAATACTCGTCTATCGAGCCATCCGTCTCCCTCCCTTCACTCGGCAGGCACAGCGATCATCGTCTAGAAAGTCCTCAGACAAGCGCACTTCGTTCCCGGCGCGGGAATCCCGCGGTTGGCTGCTCGACAGAAACAGAAGAAGGGAGGAGAGAGAGGAGAGCGACGACGATGTCGACCCGATACGTTTATTGTCACTGTTTCGCGGTCTGGTAACAAACGCAGCTCGCCGGAGAGAGAAAGAGCCGGGGAGATGCGTCAAAGCCCGAGGAGAGACAGAGAGAGAGAGAGAGAGGGTAGGAAGGCCAGACGTCGTACACAAGGGAAATAACATGCTTCGTCAACGCTGCTTCTGTAACTAATGGATATTCCGACGGAATAGAATGAAGAAGCGAGAGCTACCCGCACCCCGTCTAAGCGCGAGCTTTACTCTCGGGGGGGATCTCCTTTGTATGAGGCGCCATTTTTGGCCTTTTTTTTGGCTTTTAGTTCGGCAATTAAGGCTCCGTCTTGAGAAAGATGCCCGAGAAGGGAGAATCAAACATTTTTGGGAATTAGGAGAAATTTATGTGCGTTTAACTAAGGCGGGCATTGAAAATTTATTTAAATAGTAATTTTAAAGTAATTCCGCTCCTTCGCGTCTCTTTTGAAGCTTGATTTAAATTATTGCAGGTGCTGTTTTAGACGAATGTTTTGAAACATAATATATCATACGAACTGGCCGCTGTGTAAACGTAATTCACGAATAGTATTCAAATAGCCAGCCATTGTTTCTTGAGTAAATTTATAACATCAATATTGCACCGGCACGAGTTCACAAATTTATTAGTCTACATGGTCGATTCCGCGCGTAAATATTCCAAAATGGAAACGGCAAAAGTCGAGCGATCCGCGAATAAATAAAGCACCAACATACAGCTCGAATATCGCTCGCTCGACAAAATCTTCAAAGCAATTAATTTTGCTCTCCTTCGCGAGTCGCGCTCCGAGAATCGAGAAGCGCTCTGCACGGTGGCGCGGCTCTCGGCTCGTGCAGTTAACTCGGGCACACTCGTCGATCCCCAGCGATTATTAAAATGTCGTCTGTTTTATTAAAAGACAAGAGCCAAGGGAGAGAAAAAGGATTCATATCCGAGAAGACAGGTGGTTCTTATAATATATCCGCGGAAAGAGAGAGAGAGAGAAAACGACTGCGCGATTTGAATATATCCCCCGCGGGAGAAAAAAGGAAGAGGGACTTTTAATTTAGTGCCGGCTGATCGATTCCTCCCCCCCCCCCTCCCTCCCGTCCGCTCTTTAAAAAGGGACGGCGAAAACAAAGAAAACGCCCGAGTGCTTCTGCTGCCGGCAGGTGGATAACGCGTTTTGCACACGCGATATTCTATCGATTTCGCTGCCGGCGACGGCGTCGTCGTCGTCGTCGTCGTCGTCTCCCTCTCTTTTCAAAGGGCGAAACGCGACTATTCAGCCGACGGCTGGCGCTCGTTTACTCGATTTCTGATAAACAGAAACGCGCACGCGACGGAGCTGAATAGGGGAGGGAGCGCCCCGCCGCCTACGCCGCCGCCGCCGCTGCTGCCACGTGTTGCTGCTGAGCAGCTCTGACACGCGCGCTCTATAGCCGAGCGACACACGTTTTCTCAGACCATTTCCTGCCCCCGCCCCCTCCCCCCGCAGACTCACTCTCCCTCTCGGCGTGGATGCGAGACTCGCGCTAGATTTTATAAGCCTTGGCGAGATTTCGTAGATGAATGGAATCGAGCTAAGCTCCGTTTGAGCACTTGAATTATAGTTGAATATTTTCGAGTGCAATTTAATCCATATAGATTTTGATGAAAATATTAAGTAGCTTCCACGTAAAAGAGCGAAAATATCGATCGATAACCGTATTCTCTCAACTGTATAATAAATCCAATCTATTTTTCAATTAAAACGGATATCCGAGACAATCGTTGCGCAGAGAGGGTAACGAGTTTAAAGGTCGTCGTTTCTGCTTTAGCAGCAAAGAGTACACAAGCTCTTTGCGCTAACCACGACGTTTCGCACACGTCAACTCGTCCCATTCAGCAGCTTCCCGGCGCGGCGGCGCTGCAGGAGGCCTTTCAGCGCGTCTCTCAAGCAAGCCGTAAAATTGGTTGAAGCTCGCTCGAGCCCTTATAGCCGCGCCATTTTGTTTATCCACGAAAAGGGGGCGAAAGAAGGGCAGAGGTGAGAAAGAAAGAGAGAGAGAGAGAGGGAGAGCCGCTCGACGTCATAACGAGCGCTCTCTCGTCTCCCGAGAAATTTCAGAACTCGCTCTCGGCTGCGATCAAAGCGGTGATACATCTTTGAAAGAGGAACGACTCCTCGGAGAGACGTAGCCCAGGCCTGCCTTTCTAATCGAGTTCTCGCGCGCAGCACCAGAAGCAGCAGCTCTCTCTCTCTCTCTCTCTCGCGCGCGCGCGCTAACTTTGTAATTTAAATGCAGATGGCTCGGCAATTAAGAAAACTACTTTGCTTAAGCGAGACACTCTCCCTCTCTCCCTCTCTCTCTCTCCCGAAGTCATAGAGAAGTTTTATTTAAATCTTAACACGTCCCGGCGACGACGAGTGTTTACGTACGAGTGAGCGAGCCGAAAGTTCGGCCGGCCGCGCGTCGATCGCGAAATTTGATTTTTAAACGAGCGGCAAGTTTGCGCCGCTTCAGAAGTCACCGGTGTACGGAGCCCGGAATAAAAAGCCGAATCCTCGCGCAGAGCGAAAGAGTAAATGCGAATAATCGCCTGCCTAACGTTAGTTAGGGAACACTTAAAAACTTTTAAGTAGCTTTCCCGTTCCGTCGCTCCCGTCGGCCTGTTATGCTCGAGTCGCGACTTTTTTCTATTTTTTTTCTTTTTCAGGAACTGATCCCGAAAAAAGCGAGTGGAACTTTCGGCGAATCGATGCGTCGCGATGTCTCGCCGCCTCCGTCGTTGCAATTAATAAACGTCCGTGAAGAAGCGGAGGCGAGAAGAGATAAAAGTGTTCGGGGGGAAACAACAGCGCCTGACTGAACTCGAGTTCTTTCACTTGTTCTCGGGCCGCGTCTTCGTTATAAAGAAAATGAGGATTTAGTCAGCTGTGACTTGACGAGGCAATTTCTTGCGTTAATTATGTTCGATAAATATAGTATTCAAGTCTCGTTCGTACTGAACTTTTAGAAGCATTTTTTTTCAATTAATATTCTATAATTATTTAGACACACCCGAGAACATTTTTCCTCCTTTGTAAACAGATTTACAAGCCATTAACTGATATAATTGCAGACTACAAACATTGATGAACCTTCATCAGAAAACAATTACCTCAAGAATTTTACGGCGCTCTATAATAGAAGAAATATTTCAATAATTCCATCAGCGGCGCGGCAATCAATCCTAATCACGCGTCCGGCGCCATTACCTTAATCTACGCTGAAATCGAGTTTTTTTTTCTCGCGAGAGAGAATCGATCACTCTTCGCGGGGGGTTTCGCGCATCGGCGAGTCGCTCATCTAGCATCCTTAATTCGCGGATGACGCCGCGCAAACTTTTCAAGCGCTATTAACGAGTAAACTTGGCACTCGTGACTCTCTCCCCGGAGCCACTCGGCAGAGGCGTCCGCGGAAAAGTCGCCGCGACGTAAATGATCTCGACGAGAATTTTCCTCCGCGCGCGCGCGGCCACTTCTCGCTTTTGCGGAGAAAAGATCTTAAAGGCTTCTTCAAAAAGTCGTTCTTGTAAAACTCCAAAGAGAAGCTGTTTCTCGGGAGACGCGCGCTCGAGTATTTGTTCGGCTTGGAGGGCTGTTCTCTGAGATCGCACTTTTCGCTAAACATTTAATTCTTCAGATTCGGTGATAAATTATCGACGTCGACGAGTTTTTACTCGCCTCCCCCTTTTGAACCACTTTATTCTAAATCAATTTAATTGCTTTCTTGTAACTTGCAGAAAAATTAAAGAATCTCTTACAACTTTGTTAGCCCCTCTTTGATATTCTTACAATGCCAATCAACCGGGCTTACCTGAAACACATAAATAATAATAACTCATTAAAATTTGTATTGAAACTAAAACTTTTAGTAAAAAATAAAACGGGGCATTCTTTTATTTTTAATGGAAATAAAAACTTTTATCTTTCATAATACATTATCGAAAAGCATCTTAAATTAATTAATTGCCGCCCGAATCATTAAAAACTGCACTGCCTCCCCGTTTCGACAGCCTTCAACTCCCAATCCTCCCTTTCCAGCCGCCTAAATCCCTCAAAATCAGAGCTTCCAAGGCATTTTTCGCCCGGGTCAAATGCGCCACTCGGAATCCATCGCCCAGGGTGGGTAGGAGCCACCACCGCATAGCCAAGGAGCTGCACTAGAATCCGCTTCAGCGGAGCGTGTGCGGCGTGCGGGTCGACGACATTATTAACCTCAGCCTCTCTCTTGGAGGCGCGCAACTTCTTGATGGGATTCCAGGGCTGCGAGCCACCAAAGAAGGCCGCGCAGACAAAGGGCGGATGGGGGGGTGGGGGGGCTGCTTGATGACGTCGTATCCGGTTCGGGAGAAGAACCGCAGGCGTGCGTCAAGCTTACGCTCTCCATTAGTCCACCGCCGGGTGATATCTCTCCTCTCTCGGCGCGCCGCCTTTGACATTTATTTCGGCTGCGCGGTACATTACGGTTAAATGCCGCTGACGAGGAGACGCGACGGAGTAACGGGGGATGATCGGCTGCGTTATTAATTCGATGCAATTAACGACCGGAGTAAGAACGACTGGGGATTGGATTTTAATGACTCGCTCGAACGTTAATTTAACGAGCTTGTCATTTGCGCGCGGACTTAGTTGGTGTAAACAGCGCATTTGGTTAATACCCTTTTGCGGATCTGCTTTACCGCCGTTCGATATAGCGCGTTTCTATTAACTCGCAACTAGCGCAGGTGGGAGTAATACACTAGACGAAGTCTCGCGTGTAATGTACGAGTTACGATGTGAAGCTGTAGTACAAACTAGATACCGCACCGTTACAAATAGATGCATCCCTTAATTCTCCCGAGCAAATTGATTTTCTCAATTTTCCAGCAATAAGTAAAAACATTTCTCTACTTAGTTTTCGAAACAGTGGACTAAGTGGAATTGACATCCAGCGGCGATAATCCCCCGGAAATTCAGGAAAAGCAGACTAATTATTCCGAAGAAAAGCCGAGTCCCTTAGTCGCATCGACTGGAAATCTCCGGACCGTCATTATTTTCGTCTCCTCCGATTCCTGGCGGCACTCGAGCCCCGTTTCTCCTAACGTCGCTCGGCAGATCCTCTCGACGAGCAGTCAATACAGGCCGGCTCCTCGCTCCTATCCTTTATGCAGCCGGGGGATGTTTCTCGCGGTCCCGCCGAAACCATTGTCCCCTTAATCCGAGCGTCTTGAGTCTTTCATCCCTCCCTGGCAGGACGATTGTCTCGGAGTCTGGGAGAGAGAGAGGGAGAGAGAGAGTAGTTTGCCGGAGGACGACGGCGTCGTCGTCGCAGCGCCCTCGAATCCATTCAGCGAATTAGAGGGCTCGAATTCGCTAATTAACCTTTGGGAATGCCTGGGAGCTCCGCTGCCGAGAGCAAGAGTCGAGTTATAGTTGACAACGAAGGCGACGACGATCATCTTGAGGGCTGGATTAATCCTGCGTTTTGCGTCTGATGAAATTTCGTTTCGTCGATCTGAACTCGGCGTTCTTTGCCCAGATTTCTAGATGCTTTGAGCTTCTTACGAAGAATTCAGATGCAAGATCATCCAAGTATAGATTAAATGAAGGGAGGAATGTGCAATTTGACGTTCTTACATGATGTTTGTATTCCTAAATTGATAAAATGTCCATTTAACTGCTTAAAACAAAGTCGTCGCTATCTTCATCTGGCCAAGCTCTCCTGGTCTCGACAATTTCAAAATTAAATATCACGAAACTTGGACCGTCGGAACTAAAACTCGCCGGAGATCCCGGACCCTACTTACTTTAACTTGATGCAAAAGGACGACCTCGAGTTTTCCCAGATACCTCACACTTATCCCGGGGCCCGAAGAAAAGTCTCAAAATTTAAGAGCCTTAAAAATAGAAAAAGCGCGCTCCGGCTCTCAGCGCGGAGCTACCGGGGGGAGGCGATGATAATATCTCCTTGGAAAGGGCAAAAGGAGGGCGGCGACGCTCACGGCTCCGGCAAATTGTAACGTAGCACGAGACTCGTTCATATTACCGGCCCGAGAAACACACATGAGCGGAAATCACGGAAGACCGGAGAGAAAATGGGAGGACACGGCCGTGACGCGCGGAGCAAGGAGAGAGGGGGTAATTTATGGAGCAACTTGCAAAGTGAGAAAAATTACGTTAGTGCGCCGAGTCCGGTTGTTTATTTGTTTTTTTTTTCTTTTTTTTATTTGTACTCTAGGTCGCAGCAGCCGTCAAAGACGTGCTAAGAGCGGTACTTGATAGTCGGTACCTAAATGCTCGTGCAGCTCTTCAACCATCCAGCATAAAAGTAAATTAATAAGATTGAAAAATTAACCTTGCTTGAAATTTCTAAATATTAGTTACCGCGCGTATCTTTTGTAAAAAAAAAGCGGCAAAAAAAAACAACGTAAACGTTTGGGAACTTTTAATAAACTTAAAAAACAACGTAAATAAATTCGTACGTAGACGTAAAGGTAAACTTGTACTAAATATATGCCGATTTTTATGCGTTTCTTTCGATATATCTCGAAAATTAGTGCACTAATCGAAGCTTGCAACCTCAGAATCGAAAGAGAATTTTAATACCTACAACTTTCTTCCTTAATATTTTTCGATCAGAGTTATAGTTTTCTTTTTATTTACGAAAAATCTACTTTTTCAACTTTGTGAATTTGTTTGCCTGTTAGCCACTTCCGACCGAGTTTGTAGACCTAGAAGTTTCTTAGAATCTTTTTCTCTACACGATTGCGTTTTTTGTTTGCTGTTAAGAATTGTGTCATGCTCCTCTCCCTATTGATTGGACTATATGTATGTATATCCCGGACAGGGGAGAGGGCAGCTGACGATGTTTACGAGTTTTTACGCCGGACGCTCTAAAACCGGGGGGAAAACTGCGCGGTGCGCGTTTTCACGGTTCCGCGAGGCGACGGAGGAACTGTCGGTTTGCGAGAGTTACTTTGTGTCGAACGTTTCGATGAATAAAAGGGATAAAGGTAAACGAGCTTTGGTGACAGCAACTCGTTTGCTCGACTGCCGGATAGTCAGTTTAAAAAGAATTTATTCCCTTTCTTGTTTTCGCGCAAAACGTTTGCGTATGTAGATCTCCGCTTATTCTCATCTTATATTAAAACAAAAATTGAAAAGTATTGTAAGAGATTATCGACTTCTTTTTTAAAATCGAGAAATTCGTCGAAAAAAGGCTGATTATTCCAGGAATTTCCAGATCCTCGAACGAAAAAAATGTTCATTCATCAAAAAAGCTACTTGAAAGTACCTCCTCCTCCCGTGCAGCAATCCAAATGCATGTAAAAAATTAAGATTCATAAGGCAAAGGGGAGAAAAGGAAGGATAGGCAAGAGGGGAGCGAAAGAATAGTTCATAAGGGACAGAATAAATGCGCGGCTCATTTTTCGCGCGCGCGCTTACTTTTTCCGCGCTCCTCCTCCTCCTCCCGGGGACCATGTTTCATTCTGCTCTCCGGGGCGCGCGCGCGCGCACAATGAGTCTTTCAACTTGATTTTCTTCTACTTTCGTTTCCTCCTTTCGCCCCCCGGGTTTGTACCCCGGGAGCTCGCCGAGTGGAGTCATTGTTCGACGGTTCAATGGGGAAATCGCCGCGAAAGGCGAATTTCATACGGCGACTGGCTATTCGGGACGAGGCGACCGGCCCGTTACCTCAACTAAATGGGGGATCGATGTCGATGCTAATTTCGGGAAACGACTGGCTAATTGCTTAATTTCTTCGGCCGCTCTTTTTCGGCCACTTAGAGATTCCTCCCTGATTATTAAAGCGAAGGGCGCGCTTTAGCATTTATTTGAATAAATCCGAGGAGACGCTCGGTCGAAAATCCAAATCCCTTTCCGCACACATCTCCCCCCCGAAAAGATCGAGCGCGCGCGCAATTTCGCAACAGGTTAAGCAGCGGCGCGTCGAAGGGGTACAGGGAGGTCCTCCCGCCCGTCCCGCTTGGCGGAAGAAAATTCTCGTAGGAAATTGTCGCGCGCGCGCCGCAGCTCCTCGCGCTCGGTCGGCCATTAGCAGCCGAAAATTCCGCCCCCTTTGGCTGCCGCGCAGCTCTCGCACAATGCCGGCCCGGCAGAGCAGCAGTTTTGCCCGGCGGAGTCTCCATTTGGCTAAAAGCCGCGAATTCGTACGGTAATCGTATTAAATCTCGTGTCCGGGGGCTTAGAATTAGTGCGGTTTCCGGGGCCCGGTCACGTACGACGCGGAGTCGCTCTCTCTCCTTCTATCTCTCTCTCCTTTCGCCGGTCGGGCGACGTTTTCTGCGCCTGGAATCGCTATTATGCAATTTGGTTATGAGAGCGGTTTAGCCGCCTCCTCGGATTTGACGCGAGCCGCGGGATGCTAAGTATTGTGCGACGCCGCAGAGAGGAGCTTTTGTTGCCGCCGAGCGAGAGCTTAATGTGCTTTCGGGAGAGCCGCGCTAATGTGGGACTGCGGTAACGCCGGAACTTGGCTTGTTTCAACTTTTTCCCGGAGAGAGAAATAAATATTTGGGGGAACGCGCGCGTGGATTTGATTACTTTTTAACGAGTTCTCTTGATTGTAAACTTTTTTTATTTTTTTAAACTGCCGCTTGATTATTTTTAAACGCTTTGCGTCGAATTAGGCAGTTTCCAAAATTACAAACGCATCGTTTTGTCCCAAAAGAACTCTCTCTCTCTCTCTCTCTCTCTCTGCACCGCAGATTGAAACAAATGAACCCTTTCTAAAACTTTCTCGAAAATTACTCCTCTTCGGAGTGCGGAATAAACTCCGGGATCTCTCTCCCCCCCAGGAGAGTCCGAAAAAAATATAAATCGCAGGGAAAAATGAATCGCGATTGTCGCGCCCCGCGCGCAACTTTTTCCCGCGCAACTCCGCTCCCGAGAAGATAGGCGTTCCGCGGAAGCGTATTACATTATCTCGAGATGCAATTAGAAATAAAAGCGGCGCCGCCGTGCCTTCGGGCTCTTTACTTACCCCGACGCGGGGCGAGAGCGTACCTTCGTCCTTTAGCATATTCTCTCTCTCTCTCCCTTTTCTCTGGCTCGTCGCGCGCGCAGAACTCGGGTCCGCAGGTGCGGGGTTTTGATATTCCGCGAGAGAGAGAGAGAGAGAGAGAGAGAGAGCGCTGAAAAGTGCCCGAACTCTTACCTGCAAAAGGAGGCACGAAAAATTCCATTAAACTTTGCATTTTACACGAGCGCTCGAACATATTTTACGCGCTGTTTTTACGTTTCTCTCTCTCTCGTGCGCGCTTTTGTATCGCGGATTTTCGAGAGGATACGGATAATTTCGTTCGCTCGCGGGTTTGTCTTTTTTTATTTTGGCTTTGTTTCGCGTGCGTAATTGGATGCATTAAGTGTGATGAATGAAGCTCCCGGTTGTTCGAGCGTTTCCGCTTAAGTGTAAATTTGGTACTTGAAGTTAATTTATCTTTCTGCCGTTAATTGCCGGCGATTATGATGTATGAGATTTTCACGGCTCTTTTCGCACTCTTTGAATTATTATGCAGTTGAATTTCTGACGTTCTTTGCGAATAAAATTCCTCGAAATCGCAACCAAATTATCCCCTCCGCGGTGAAAAATGTTTATACAATCTTACTCTATTCACTTTCGAATGTAAATTTTCAGAAGTATTTTTTAATTTTTCCAACCAAAAACTAATTTATTCCCTCTTCGCTTCGCTGTGCATTTCGATGTCCGACTCGGTGCGCCTCTAAAAATGTACCTCCGTATATTCCAGACATTCTCTTTTTCAGCGCTGAGATACAATATACTAAATTGCAGCGGCAGCTCGTCAAAAGACCATAGCTCCCGCAACCGACTCGTCATTTCCTCGCCTCGAAACTTTGCGCGCGCGCTGAAAGAAAATAATAATAATAATTCGAATTTCGCCGAGCGGCCAGCTGGCAGGCATAAACGCAGCTCTCTCTTCCAGCGCGGAGGGGTCGTCGGCGCGTCGTCAAAAGTGCGTCGCGCCCGTCGCATAAAAGCCTTTATGATTTCGCGTGCGCTCGGGCCGCTATATAACGGAAATTATCTCCGTCGCCGACAATATTGCCGCGCGGCGCTAGAGAGAGAGAGGGACAACTAACGAAATTCATTACGCTCCCGAGAGTTCCGAGAAAGAAGCAGCTCGCATCGCGAGCCCAGCCTCCAGCTTTGTCGAGAGACAGAGAGAGAGAGAGAGCCGAGCGAGCGTTAAGCGCTAAACGTTACACACCCCGCACCACCGTATAAAAGTTACGACGTTATCGTCGCGGTGACGTTGCTCGCGCGGCGACGATAATTTACGCTTCATCGAATCGATTCGATGCCGTTGCTGTCGCTGCCTGGTAGGAGGTAACGAAGACTTCGGGATCGAGGAACGTGGAAGGATTCGCGAGAGGGGGAAATTGTTTTTACGTTTGAAGAAATTACGTATTACAAAAGAATAATTTTCGTTGCGAAATTAAAATTTGCATCGATTAATCCACCTGCCGCGCAGCTCTCGCGGGCAATATTCGTCTGTATTTCTTGGATGATAATTAAGCGAGGCATTACTATAAAGGCGGCAATTTTCGATATGCATTATTCAATTCGGTAAACGCGGCTGGAGAAAAAAAATTCATTAACGAGCTGAGAAGGCCGCCTGCGAAGGAAGGAGCTCTCGAGAGTCGATCAGTACGGCGGAGCCGGCTATCGATTCCCGATAAGAACGCTCGAAGGCGGAAAAAGTGTCGAGAGCCAAAGGGGAGCAATATTCATGATTCCTTCGATAAACGCGGAGAGGAGAGAGTACCGTTCCTGGGTTTCGGTTGACGGTACAAAATTCATAACAAGCGCCGGCAGATAAGTAGTACAACGCCATCATTCGTCAGCCGTGTCGTCTACGAGCTTTTGTCCCCCGCGGAAATTTTGAATAACGACTCAGGAAGCAATAAAGGCAGTTCTCTCGGCGAAAGAAGGAAATTTCGAGGGCGCGTCCAAGTCCCTCCCCGGGCTGGGATTGAAAGTAACGTCGCTTAATTATTATTTTGCTCGACAGGCCGTGAGGTCAAAGGGCCTTGCCAAGGACATCCGGAGAGGGGCTGTGCCTCCCTCTCCGCTGCTCTTTGTCGCTTGATCAAAGTGGCTTTGTTTGTCTTTCGGCTTTGCGCACACGTGCACACGCCCGCGCGCGCGCACACACAAGCGCACACAAGTGCGATTCATCGCGATAAGCTTTCGCGGAGTACTTCACTTTCACGAGGCTTCCCCAAGACAACGTTTCCTCTCTTGAGGGAGAGAAGCCGCCGCAGCAGCCGCCGCCGCCGCCGCCGCGGCGTTTCCCTTTTGAAGAGGTCGAGAGGCGTGCGATAAAAGTATTCGCGCCAGACGATTACGACGAGAGCCTGCTGGTAATAGTCTGAGTGGTATTTAAGGTTCTTGCCGCCCCCGACGTCGGATTGATTAGCTTTTTTGTCGAGCTTTGGGGCTTTTAAGCAGGAAGGGACTGTTGTGCTTTAGCTGAAGAGCTCCGACGGGGAAGTGGATGCATTGTTTATAACGATTGAGACGAGTTCTTTTAAAGGGCACTTTTTTCAAAAGGGATTCGCGCAATTACGCATGGATTAAAACAATGTTATTACTTTTTGAACGTTCGCTAAACAGATGGAAAACAAAACCAAAGAAAATATTTGTTTGCGAGACAAATCAGTTTTCAAGACCCCTCGTGTTCCGCATTGTTTCCACTTTTCCGAGGATCACCTCTCACTCTCAATGTTTTCCATCCGTGCACTCATTAATTATTTCCTTCCAGTAATCAGAACAGAGGGAAAACAACGGCGGCGCGCGAACGCGTTCCGTTTAAGAGGCGTCTCAAAGTCGAGAAAAATACTGGATTCCCTTGCGCTCTCTCTCTCTCTCTCTCTCTCTCTCGCCGAGCGAGAAAGAAAGGAGAAAAAGGAGGCGAGACCGAGCGAGCGGAAGAGAGACGGAGAGAGAAAGTGTGGTGATTATTTACTTTTAATTATGGCACGGCTGCCGGTAGTTAAGGGTAGGTATCTCCTTGGCTTTTTCTTTCAATAAAGAGAGACTGGCCGCTGGATGGAAAAAAATTGGCAATAAAAACAAAAGTTGCTCATTTAAAGAGGATGAAGAACTATTTACTTCGACTTAGGAAGAACAAGGTTGAAAGTTTAACGGAGAAATTCGTTTAAAGTTTGTATTTCACAATTAATCTGGCGCGGATCTAATTTTGATTGTGTTTAATTTAAAATCTTCCAAGGTTATTTTAAAGAATTAAAACACGGAAGAAAAATCGAGCAATTCCCAAAGAACGACAAGTTTTACTTAAAGGACTGCGTCCCCCAGCACGGCGACGCACAAACTCGCTAACTCATTTGTCGCGATCTCCAGCTAAATCCGCTCTCTCTCTCTCAAGAACGCAAGCAAAGCCGGAGGTCCCCATCGGGGAGCAAAGTCGCGAATTCCGCAATGACGATTCCACGGGGGGTAATACCCCTCTAAAAGAGCGCGCGCTCTTCCCCTCCCCTGCGTCGTCATCAGGCCGAATTGGGCGGCTTTTGCGCCCGTCGGTGGGGGGGCCGAGATAGAGATGAATTCAAAGAGGCAATTCGAGGACGCGGGGCCGCGTCGTAACCTCAAGTTTCCTCAAAGTCCCTGCCGCCGAGATATAGATAGAAATGAGATGCGAGCCAATGAGGAGCTAAGACTTCGTCCCGGCATATGGCTCCGCGCTGATAGGCGAGGATGTGTGCGCGAGCCGGCGTCTGCCCGGACAAGATATTCGCCGCTCTCTGAAAACTTGAGGCTTTGACGAGCTGCGCAATAATTAGAACCAATGGGACGGAAACGCTCGCGATTGCTGGCTGGACGAGTTATCGTTTTACGTTGCTTTTGGAGGGATGCTCTTGAGATATTCGGATGGCTAGTCATTCGGATTGATGATGGGCTATTTACTTGCAGTGATTTTTCGGGGACAGGAAATGGTGTGAGTTTTTCTGAACTGGTAGGTTATTTATTACTCGGGGAGAAACAGTGAAGCTAGATTGCTCTTTAAATAATTATTTTTTTTGTATTTTTGGGTATTAATATAGAAAGATTTCACCGTAATTGATCATAATTATTAATATAATATATTTGATATTTGATTGATTTCAATTAAATGCTTTATTCGATACAGTAGTTACATTATTTATATTACTTATTATAATGAAGCTTTTAAATTTTCAAACAGATACGATTATTGTTAGATTTTCACAGCCTACAATTAAATTATTAAAATATTGAATTATCTTATTGATTAATTGCTGAGTTACGAACATTTCAAGGTCTGCGCAAACATGAAATATCTATATTCGAAATCAAGAATCTGAATAAATGCGAATTGTGAGTAACGCAATCAAACCTACAATACGTAAGAGCTTTATCTACGACAAGCCATACATTACCCAAGCTGTCGGACTCTTCCGAAATCTTCTATTTTTCTTGTTCACGCGACAAATAGCGAAACAGAGAGTCGGG
>UCOL01003221.1:0-20277 GCA_900474335.1 Ormyrus nitidulus | reverse complement strand
TCTCGCACGTGCGGCGGCTTACTTAATAATTCAGTAAATTTTACTTAAGTCAGAATCAGTATCTTTTACTTATATTTTTAAAGCAAATGTTACTAGCGATTATTCTCCGTGTACTTATGTAATTTTAGATAAATTTTATTGCAAATTTTTATTTCGCTATAACTTTTGAACAAATAAAGGTTTTTTGATGTATTTTTTTTTAATCGATAGGATTTGATCTCACCTTTCGAATGCGAATAGTTAAAATATTGTACCATTAATAGTTGAGAAGTTATATGTGGTTAAACAAAAATCGATTTTTCTTCGATTTTCGCTAAAAGAGCACATAACTTTTGAAAAATCGAGCATTAGGTCGAACGAACGCGGCTTCCTTCATATTTTAACATCAGAAAACATATCCCAAAGTTACAATCCTCCTTGTTAAGCCAACCCCAATTGTTTTTCCGACGAAGCAGCGATTAAATTTGAACGATAATTCTTGCCGGCGAAGTAAAATAAAGCAGACTGATTTACAGACGCGTCGCAGTCGGAATAAACGAGGCTCCATGAAAAAAAAAAAAAAAAAAAAAAAAAAAATTCCGCCGAAGCCGCAGAATTCAAATGGAGCTCCGTCCCGCGCACATCAATCCAGCCTGCGCGAGGCGCGCCTCGCTAATCCTCAAACAGGAGAGGGCTCCTCGATGAAAAGAAAAAACGAAAAAGGAAAAAAAAGGAGGAAGCGACGGACGCAGGCATGACGCGCGTTCATTCGGATTCCGCGTGCACCGGCGT
Source organism: Ormyrus nitidulus (assembly GCA_900474335.1). Classification (NCBI taxonomy): domain Eukaryota; kingdom Metazoa; phylum Arthropoda; class Insecta; order Hymenoptera; family Ormyridae; genus Ormyrus; species Ormyrus nitidulus. The sequence continues at coordinate 19,506 of UCOL01003221.1, read as the reverse complement.
GTCCCTCGCGCCGCAGCCTGCCCGCGCGGTACGCGCGCTGCATAAGCGCCGCGTCATATCGCACGAGGAATAATATTGCGAATCGGCTCCTGGACGCGCGGCAGACGCTCGGTTATTCGAGGGAGGCGCTGCCGCGTGTGGCTGAGCGGGGACAAAAGTGCTGGGAATTGATTTTTTTTAGGGGTGAATTTTTATTGCGAAGGTGGTGTTTGCGATTGCGCTGGTAAATGTTGGGATTTATTTGGGTGGAAAGGGAGCTGGTTTGATGATGAAATTGGTGAAGGAATTTCGCTGGTTGAAGATTTATTTAGGGAGTTTAGGATAAAGATAAATACTAAAAATAGACGAGACTGCTCTGTTTCTTGTTTGGAAGTTACCTGGATATTTGTTGTAAAAAATTACTTGGGAAAGGTGGTTCCCATAATACTTCGAGTTTTGTAGTCTTGAAATAACACCTGACAAATTAATTTGTACTTCTATACATTATTTATACAAATGTCTTAAAAATCAAGTATACATCATAAATAAATGAAATAAACATCTTAAAAGCTGTGCAGTTCAAATTATGCAAATAAAAGCATGAAGATAATTAATCTAACTATAAAGTACAAGACCGAACTTCTTAGAAACAAAAGTACCTGAAAATTAAGCTGGAAGATATTCTTAAAAACTTCCCGATACCGATCTCCGAAGCGCGCAGTATCGGTAAAAAGCGAAGGCAATTGCCTCTCTCTCCCATCCTATATCCCCCCGATGCAAAGCCGCAAGCTTAACATCTGAATCCCTCGGCGATCGGCAGCCGGGAAGAATGCGCGGCAAACGAATTCAGCAATCACCGTAAATCTCCCGCGAATTCTCGGAAGCGCGATCGCGCCGAGGGGGGGGGGGGGGGGGGAGTCGAGTCCGAGAAAAGGGAGTGTGCATCGGCGACGGGAGGAGAGAGAGACGAGCGCACAAAGGGAGAGAGCGGAGAGCCGAGCATTTAGAAGAGAGCTCCGCGCGGAACCCGACGATCGATCGACGCCGATCTCCGCTCCGCGGCGAGTGTCAATCGCCGCAAGACTGACCAGCGGCTCTCGGGATGCATGCCTCGATCCGACTGATTTTCCAGCGATCTCGGAGAAATTCTTTCATATATAGGTAAGAAGATTGCGCGGAGATCTTTATCTTTTTCAAGAAAATATTCATTCGGCGTTCTAGGACGATTGCGAGTCGAAGAGCTTATAATGATTTAAGTTTTTTGCGGCGCGAGAAAACGGCTATACGATTTTTATAAGTAACCCGCCTGCTGACGGTCTGCGTGCTAGGAAGTGTGCTTATAAAGTGCTTTCGTAAAACAATAGTATATTTACACAACAAATACAGTTCATATTTATTGCGGAGGTAAAACAATTACTTCGGAGCAGATAATCAAAAGTACTTCAATCGCCGCCTTTCTAATATCCCCCCGGTAATACCAACAGACCGGCGTTTTGATTAATTTAACGAGCCCGCGCAGCCCGCAAAACTACACTCGAACCTCGTCGTCCACACCCTTCATCCATCATGCTCGGTAATTATCCTCGAGCGGCGCGTCAAAACCGCCTTCGACGCGGCTGTACGGAACGAGCGCCGAGCACGCACAAGGTCCGTCTTTCTCGGCCTCCGGGTGGTAAGTATACCGATATTCTCCCGTTAATTCGACCATCCGCGGGGTATAACGATCGCTGCGGATCCTCTGAGTCTTGTGTATATACAGAGGTGCGATGCTAATGAGTCTTTGGAGGCATCGACTCGGGGATCGGTGGAAAATCGGCCCTTTCACGGGGACGTTGACGTCGGTCGAGACTTTGAAAGATTAACGCAACGTATTTGCGAAAATTAACGTTATCTCCAGCGTATAGAGGCAATTATACATGTACGTTTCCCGTATCCAAAGCTCGGAAGCCCGGAATAAATCAGTCGGGCCAGACCGAAAGCCACTCCGGGAGTGAGTCACCGTCTCGCGTTCGCTCATACAAATTTACCTCGTCGGTCGGCGCGCAAATCGATTCGGGCGCCTCGCGACACCGCCGCCGGCGAATAAGTTATAATATCGGCTGCGAGCAGACCGCGGCGCCGATCGCGCGATCGAGTCGTCGTCGCGCCCCTCCTCTCTCTCTCTCTTTTTTTACCTAAGCGACGAGTATAGTCGCCGGTTATCGGATGCAAAGCCGCCGGCGGCGCCAACGGGCGCGATAAGCCGCTTTTCGGACTCTGCCGCCAAGGCTGCGAGAAGCGAGAGCGTATTTGGAGATCTCGTCGGCGGGCGTTTCTCGCGGACGTGACGGAATATCGAGTCGGGCGGTTGCATTCGTGCTCGGCGAGTAATCGCGCCGCGCGCGGTTAATTTCTATATAAGATCTTGCGCCACGTTCGAGCGACGGAGAGTGGATGTATATATACGCCGATTACCTTGCAGCCGCGCGGAGCTTGCGACTCGCCATGCTTCTATATTCGAATCGGCGCTCGGCGATTTTTACGAGTCGCCGGCTCGAAATAACTCCGAGTGCGCGGTATCGTCGTAAAAAAAGTATATACTTGCACTGCCCAGGGGGAAAAAGGGGGGCCGCTAGAAGCTGTACAGAGTCTCTGGAGGCCGATGCCTCTGCTCTCGAATCCCCGGTCCAATTAACTCTGGATGGAAGTTATACTGTCGAATCGACTGGATTAGTGATCGACACTGGTTTCAGTATTTTTTTCTTTCTCGGTCGATCGGCGTGCCTCCGAGATGTTCGGCCGGGAGCAACTTTGTGAAACGAGATCGCTGATTTGAAAATCGACGAAAAAAAAAAACTAAATTCACGAATTTATTCCGCTATAACCAGCGTTAATATAAGACCTACATTACCCAATGCGGGCAATTAACCGCGGCGGCTTTGCGCGCGCACACTCCGTTCCCGTATATAATACAGCTCCTCGGAGCAGCGAGAGAAAAAAAAAGCGCGTCGCGGACACGCCGCCGACAATGAGGGCTCGCGGAGCCGTAAATCAGCTCGCGCCGATACGCACCGACGTGCGCGCGCACGCGACATTCGCGTTTCCGCCGACGCGCCGCGACCGGTAGCCGAGAGGCTGGAAACATTTTAATTGACTGCTTATGATAATGCGCCTAAGAGAGAGAGGCTGATTTTTACGAGCGCGATTATTATGCTGTTGCGCAATGCCTGCGCCGCCGAGGCGCGCTGTTTGCTCTATTGAAATGTTTTTTTTTTTTTTTTTTTGCTTCGGTGGAATTTTGAGGTTGGTTAATTTTGCTCTTTTCGCTCGATGGGAATTGATTCTTTTTTGTAGAAGGAGAAGTGTACAGTTTACAAATTAGTGTCGTTGACTGAATTCCCAAATGTTTGCGGACATTCCTTCGACGAGGCGAGTTGGCAGTTTCCGAAATATGCCGATTTCTTGGCAGTCAGTTTAATCTCAGTGCGTGTTTAAAAATTTGTCTGTTTCAATATTTTCGTAATTAACGACTTGGAAAAAAAAACACCGAATGGTATATTGACCTTCCTTATAAGCACTCGAATAAAATAAACTGTTCGGCTTCGAGCATCATTTGACGTAAGTATAAAGTAACGATCGCCGATCAAATACAGGTTTTGTCTCTCTTCCTATCCGAAAAAACTGGAATTCCACATTCCAATGACACCGAGGCCTCGCGCAAAACAAAGCAAAAATCCGTCCATAATCACGCCCCGGAGGCAAAGAGAGAAAGAGAGAGCGTCTAAATTCCGGCGTGCACTTGAAATAATCCGGCCGTAAATCAGCGCGTCTTCCCCCCGCTCTCTTTCTCTCGTGCTCGAATAATAATCGAGTGGAAAAGCTGCCCTTGCTCATAATTGAAAGCGCCAACGTAACGTTTCGCAATAGGCCTCTGCGAGAGAGAGAGAGAGCCGCGCGCGGCCGGAATTAGCATATAATCGCCGCTCCGAGGAGAGACGCCGGCGCAAAGGCAACATCACGACTCGTCGAGAGAGACAGAGAGAGGGGAGAGGGAGGGAGAGCTCGTAAATCTGCGCCGAGTTTCTAGCCGCGGGCCAATGCGAGTGTCAAGGGCCCGCCGTTCTACCGCGAGATCTTTGTCAAAGCGGAGAGACTCGAGCCGCTGATCAAGTAATTAAATTTTATCCCCGACGATTTATCGATTTTCTGGGCGATTCAACAAGTTGGTCGTTTTTGGCCGGCAGATGGGTGTGGAGTGCTAACCAAGTATTTACTTTTTACTTTCAGTGAACTGTCCAAAACAATGAGTAAGAAATCATTATTGATTTTATAGTATGCTTTTTTTTCATAGCATTGCGAACTGTGGAATCATGGCATGGAGTGGCTTATAAAAGTGTTCTAAGGCTGTTAGAGTCTCTGCAATATGGATTATTAAAAATAATTTTAAAAATGATAAAAAATTGGTTAGGCCATTAAATATTAGATACTTTTGAAATAGAGTGCCCACTACATTTATTTAATGATCTTTAAATTAAATATATGGAATCAGCATGTCTTTGAAATAAAACATTAAATTTACCAAGAAATTTGTAGCAATTAAATTTTACAACTCTCACTACTAAATGAGCTAAAATTCTTTACTTTTAGCTAATAATAAAACAAAAGTGCAACATAAACAGCGCCAAATTTTTACTTTATTTTATTAGTTTAGTTTTATGTACAGGTAACTTTGATTACCTCTACAATATGCTTGTTTCTCAAACTAAACTTGCTTATCTCTGTACAGCGGTTAAATAAATAAATAAAAAGTAAACAAATAACAGATTCGATGGAAGGATTGAAATTTCACGTCGGTTTTTTTTTGCCTCCGAGTGATAAGTTTTGTTTTGAAGCTGCTCCGTAGATAAAACTTGTGACAAAATTTAGCATAATACAAGCTTATCTGCGAACACGAGTTTAGCGAGATGAGTCGGAGCCGAGGCACGATATTTATACATCAACCCGTTTTTCCAAACCCGACAAATATCGAATACGGCTGTGTTTTGTTATACCGTATTTATAGTTAAAATGCACTTTTTTCCCGACGAAGCTCGAGCTTATCTCCTGTTATGCGACGGAGCTTCAGAGCAGATGATCGCGAAATACACACTAATCTTTTTGTTTGTATATTGATAAAGAGAAGTAAAAATAGCCGCGCGCATCGATTCCGAATTTTTCCTCGGCGAGTCTCCGGAATTATTGTTTGTTATGCCTCGGAGTGACTCTCCCTCTTTATGCGTACTTTACAACCTTCCGAGAAGCAAAGTTTATTTAAACAGCTGCTTCGCGCCTCCAGATCCAACTGCGCATTTCAAAACCACCGCTCGCCTTCCTCCCGAAAAAAGGTAGCAAGTATATACGCCAACGAGGCGCCCGGTGACTCTACCGGGTGAGAGCGACAAAGGAAATTAGGCGGATCGGAAGCGGTGCGCTTCCGCGTGCCAAATGGCGCGCGGCGCCTACGTTCCTCTGCCGAAGAAGCGCCGCCGCGACCCCTCTTTGTTCTCCGCAAAAGCTGGCCCGTCGGGGGAAACGACCGTTCGTATTTCATTGTCTCGGAACGCATATATCGGATCGTTAACGTTCGCGCGTGATTTGTTAACTCGCGGATTTTATGCGCGCGGCGTCGGCGGGGGGGAAATCAAGTTTCCGCGCGTGGAAATTGAAAGGACATTTAAATAACGTTCTCGCGACCGGTAGGAAGCGGTAAATCAGAGGCTGAAAAGTCCAGATCGACGGGGCAAGCCTCGCCCCAGTCATCGCAACGACCGACAAAGTCTCTCCTCCCCGGCGGGAAAACTGCCCGTTACGCTCCGCCGAAACAGGTATACGCGCATAAAATAAAGCCAATCTGCTTATACGTCCGCGAGCGACTCGGACGCCCCGCCGCCGCCGCCGTCACGCAGGTCTGAGCAGCGCGCGGTATAGGCGCCAGAGCGCCGAGAAAGCGGCCGTTATCTCGGCTTTTCGCCCGGCCGGCCGTCTTTTCCGGAGATAGGCGTTCTATCGCCTGCGAAAAAACTACGAACTCGTCGACGGACGTGTTGTTTTTAATGAGAGGCCTCGTCCGCGGCCGCGCGAGGCGGCACTTTCGATGGAACGACGCCGCGGCAATCCGCGCAATTGAAAAAGTCCGATATATATAAGCGCAGACCGTCTCGTCGTTCGGCCGTTTCCGCGGATTTTACATAACCGGCGCCAAGATCTCCGAGCGCGAGGCTTTGAATCGCGCGCAGATCGCTGGATACGCCGCTAAACGCTATCGTAATTCTTCTCCGGTTTCTCGTCTGGATATATATATTTTTTTCGTTTCGTAATTATGCGATTAACATCGGCCGGTTGAAAGAAGTCTCGCGAAATGGGTCGAGCGCGAACGCGCGCTTTCGCGGCTATGCAGTTTCTTGCGGTTTGAAAAGACAAAGGGAAATGAAACTATGCTGGTCTCTCTCTCTCTCTCTGCGCCTGTCGGCGACCGACAGACTCTTGTTCTTTGTCGCCGGCTTTTCCGCGTACGCGCGAATGTGGACGCGTGTCCTTCTAAAAGACGCTCGAAAGTAAAAGTATATACGCCTATTTGTTATTTTCGAGGAGAGAGAGATTTATGTTTTTAGAGTTATTGCTATACATTTTACTTTATTTAGTCGTAAATTTATCGATAATTAACTTCGGAACGATGTAATCAGCAGTGAATTTTTAAAACGATTATCGTAATTAAGAAAGCACTAAATAACAAAGCAAGGAAAACAATGGATTTATTTTTAAGGTTCAGAACGCGAATGATTCACCAGTGATTCACGGGATTTAAACCTCGAGAACTACATTAAAATACAGTTTATTACACTTTCTATACAGTTTCGCTCTTCCGGCGCGAGCTTCTGTTTTCAACATAAAGTATATAAAAACAAGACATTACAAGCCTTTAAACAGCCTTCTTCCAGCGCGGCTGTCTTTTGGGAAATTGCTCAAGAGGAAAGAAGAGAAGGGGGGGGGGGAAGCACATACGTGCGGGAATGAAAGAAGGCGGCCCCGAGGCGGACGGCAGACGATCGTCCGTTTCCGGCCGGCGAAGGCCTCCTCTTAGCGCGTTTTCGACCTGTACTTAGCGCCGCTCTCGAGCTCCCGGCTTCCGGTGCGCCTCTGATACGAGGAGTATTTTTAAGCGCCGCGCAAAATTAGCCGTAATTGAAAGCCGCCGCCGCTCGGACTTTTTCGCCTTTCCGCTCGAGGGATTTCGGCTCTCTGGACTTTGGCGCTTTTTCGCGGCCGCCTGGCAATTTTAAAACTACATACAGGTGGAGCGGCAAAAACCGAATCCGCGGCGGAACGAGGCGAGGCGCCAGGTATATATATAGCCTTGGAAACCGCGGGGAAAAGAATGCCGGTTGCGCAAAGGTGCAAAGGAGCTGTTCGGTTCTTTCTGGAAATGCTTTGCATGGCACTCTGTCATTATTTTCCGAGTCTCTCGGTTTTACGACTTTCCAAATATTTAGGAGAAAGCGCCGCTGTTTTGCGTCAACATTTAGAAATCTCTTTGTTTTTTATTGCGGTTTCGAAAAAGTGATAAAAGCGTTAGTACTTGCAAAAGGGAGGCTGCACACTGCTTATTCGACCACAGATCGAAACTGGTACTCACCTGAAACGAAAAAAAAAAAACAACGATGTTTAATAATCTCGATATAATATAAAGAAGTAAAGTTCGCCCCGTCAAGCAAATAACGCATTGAATAATTCAGCGCTTACAGCTCGGAACACGGCGGTTTACGACGCGTCGATCAGCGATCGCAAATAAGTATAGGAGTCGGCGCTAAATGGCCAGAGCCAATAAATAAACCCGGCCTCTCTCTCTCTCGCCGCGCGTTCCGAGGAAAACGGCGCGCGAACAAGAAAGTTTAGAAATTGGTCAATTATACGGCGCCGCGCCGCGCGGAGAGAAAAGCCGGCGCGCCGCGAATGTCTCTCCCCGCTTTGCCTTATTTTTGGATATGGTGGCTATCGAATGCACATACTCGTGTTTGTTGCTGCGCGAGAAAATCGAGGCTCTCGAATTAATGCCCGGCGGTTTATTTGCACGAGCGGCGTTTGGATTTTGGTTCGTTTGGCGCGGCGGCCGGAAATTTAATCGATTCGTTATGGATAATTACTCGATTTTGTAAATATAAGTAAATTAATTCGACTGGTTCGACTGGTTTTCGGGTCCGATAAGCGCTTAGAATTTAGAATTTTAATTGGATTATTTAATTGGATTAAATACTTTTCCGCGGCGGAAAGATATTTTAGGCTTTTTCTCAAACGTTCAATTTTCGAGCTAATATTTACCTTAAGACAGATTAAATTTACATCACTCCCCTGTAGACTCTCAGCCGTTTCGCGCTGAGATATAGAAACAAACAATCGGCTCGAAAATCCAGCACCCAGTTCCATCAAAAACCGACGCTCCGAAATACTTCTCGAACTATAATCGCCCCCGTTTAGACGCGGCGCGGCGAAAGAAAAGGCAACACCCCAATTAGGCAGCAGACATGCCGATCCAAAGATAATTCCCCCGGCGATGCAGACGCGCGGCGAGCGCACACTGTCATTGTCTCCTAAATGGGTCGCGATGCGCATTAAAAGGCAATGGACGATCTATCGAAGCGTGGAGACGGACGCGTTCGATATACGCGTTGCGCCGCTACGCTCCTTTTTTTTTTCGACTTTATCGCCCGTTATTTATAATCCGGCGCCGACGGCGAGAGTCACTTTTTTTTCAAACAACGGTTGTCGGCGCTTGCGGATTATTGTTCATCGAGCGCGGCTTTGTTGCGCGCGGCGGCGCCGCGGAATTCGCGATCGGTGCCGTTGCGATCGGTATATCGATCTCGATTTTTTCCTCGCTCGGAGCTGCTCGATCGAGGTGTTATTGATGGTTTTACGAGCTCGAAAGGGAAATGGATGAGTTTTACGGGGGTATTTAGACGGCGTAAATCAACCGTTTATCCGTCTATTCGGGCTTGGTTTATTCTTGTTTGATCGGACAATCTTTTATGATGCATTATGCAGTGCACCAGTATTACATTGTTTGTGGATGAAGAATGCGAAAAGTAGGCAATGAGCAAAAATGAATTTAAACAACATTTTTTAATTAAATGAGAGTTCCAGCGATGAAATACGGGAAGATTCCACATTTTATTTAACACGCGATTAATTCGAGTTTGAGAAGATTATTCTAAGCTATCTCTACCCGCCAAAAATGGTTCTTTAGAAGATTGCAAGAGCAACGACATTCAGCAATATTTCACATTTATAAGAACTAAATTTTTCAATAAACCCCCAACGACGAAAATAGCGAGAAAGCGGGTTAAATCGGTGTATAGCCTCGCGCACACATTATCGCTCTCACTTCTCACAAAAGTGAGCGCGCGAGAGCCGCTTAGCATTGCAAATACGTCTCGAATTCGCGCAAAGTGCATTCACCATCGGCGAACTCTCTTCCCGCCTCGAACAAAGCCAGCTGGAAATCGGCCCGCTCGCGATAAGATAAACTCGTAGACGGGGGAGAGAGAGAAAACGGCGCGTCGTCGTCGTCGCGATCGAAATTCCTATTTCAATTACGCGTTCCTGCGCAATTTCATTATTTGCGCGTCGCGCGGAGAGAGAGAGAGAGCACAAAGAGCCGATTGACGAGACTCGCTGCCCTCCTTCCCCGAAGGCAGATAAGCGCGCTAATGATGCGCCTCGACATATAGTCGAAGCTGAGCGGATTTCTGCGGAAAAAGCGGTACGATTGTTTACCGCGAGAGAGAGCTTTTTCCCGCGAGTTCGCCGAACGTTCTTAATCCCGCGTTTGCGACGGTATATGCCTGGCAAAACGGGTCAATTGGCACCCAAGACGGCGAGAGAGGACGTCGACGAGACGTCTCGAGGTGACGGCCGAATGAGCGCCGCTCGTTCATTGGCCGAGTCGCTAAGTGTAATGGTTTCCGTAAAACTGCTTATCCGCTCCGTTGCGGCGTTATATATATACTGTTCCGCTGAATCTCGGCGCGGCTCTCGGATCGACGCAATTTCCGCGCTACACTTTTAGCCGAATCGAAAGGGAGCAAAAAGAGAGAGAGAGAGCGTCGTTCCCCTCGTTCGAAAGCGATCGGCATTGATAATCCGAAGTATATAAGCCTGGCAGTGGTACTCGAATGAAAAAGCAAGTCGTTCCCTCGTAAAGACGCGCTCCTCTCGCAAGTAGGCGCATAAAAGTAAATCCTCTCCCCGCCGGTCATTAATTAGCCGCTCCCGCCGCGGACTTCCTCCCCCCCGCATATTTTCGCGCTTAGAGTCCCGTCCGGGTAAATACGAGTCCATGGTACACACACATACACTCGCGCGCTTGTAATTCGAGCGGCGCCCGACCTGTACTTCATATCGCGGCTGCAGCAGCTCCTTTTCTTCTCCTTTTCCTCCTCGCCTATCTCCCTCCGTCCATCTTTCTCGCTTTCGCTCGTTGCGCCGAGGCGTCTTTTTGCTCCGCGGCCCTTTTTTCCCGATGCACCGAGGAGGTATGAGGAGAGGAGGATTCTGCAAATAGAGCGGTAAGACGCTCCGCGCGGCTCTTGCGTAATGTAGGAAATAATTGACAGGCTGTACACTTTTTATCGGATATCGAAAGACAAGTTGCACGAAAATTGCGGTTGAAAAGTAACGTCGAACACCGATTCATCGAAACGTAATAAAGTCCGAAGCAACAAGTCTCCACTTCGCACTTACGAAAGCACCGTGTAACGATCGAGGCGACGCCCACGCCTCCGCGTATCGATCGACACTTATCGATCTCACCTCTCTCCGGTGCACACGTCCAAACGGACGCGCGAGAAAAGTACGCGCTTCGACAAACATATAACCGCCGCACTGTACCTCGCGGCGCCTCCGCGTTATTTCGAGCGGCGCGTATATATAAATATTTGAATCCGCGGACGTTCCGCGGCTGTTCGGATCGCTCTTCGTTTATACCCGCGGATCATTAATCGAACCCAAGTCTCTCGCCCGATTACAAAAAGTCGGAAATCGCGGCGGCGCCAATGTATCTGCGAGCGGCATCGGGCTCTCCCCCAAAAAAGAGGAGGAAAGCGGAACTTTTCCCCGGGAGGAAATTTGCGCGCGCGCCGTAATGCGGTGTAATATCGCGTCAGGTGCATCGGCGCCACGCGCTCGATTACCTTATACACTCCCCCCCCCCTCTCTCGCCGGGCAAATTGATCGATCTCTCCCTCCCTCTCGGGGGATGTATCGGCAGATGCGTGCGCGCCGCGAGAGAGAGAGAGAGGCGCCGCGGGATCGTTTTGCTTTTGCAGACCGGCGGCCTTACGTGCCGGCGCGAGTGAAATCGAGAGGACTTAAGGATGGGCTTTCCTTCGCCGGGAGGTTCTAGATCGGCATTATAGATATATCGGCTGCGTGCAATTTTCGGATTTTTAAGGGGACTCTGTTGCGGAAAACTATTTGTGTTTTGAGGAACGATGGGAAACGTTTCTAAAATGAGCAGGCTCGTCTTTGTTACGTTCAAAGAGTGAATCTTATCTCCCTCCGCTTATCGGCGTCGCGCCGAGGAGCAAAAGAGAAAAAAGAAGAGGGAGGAACGGGAGCAGAGCCGCGCGTATATCTGGTAATCGGCGTAATCGCGCGTTTATCGCCATTACATTTTACATCATCCGCCGATGACGCGTTGCGCCGCGCGCGGCTCATAAATCCTCTTCCCATTTTCGCATTCCGCGGTCAATCAAGATCCCGAACGCGCTCGATCTCAATCGGGGTCTTCGCTCTCCTTTCTTACATTCGCTTCCCCCGACGAGAGCCGCGCGCAAGTATTTTCTCCGTTTTCGTTTTTCTCCCGAGGGTTTGCGTCATCGCCGCTCTTCGGTGTACTGATTAGGCGACTGGGGATTTTGAAAAACTGTATCTCGTAATGTCTGCGTTTAAGTAGCTGGATAAAAATACGGCGAGAGTCGTAAAGCTCGAGCGGTCGGACGTTAAAAATCGGCCCTCCCGGCCTTTAAAACTTATTTTCGACGTTCGTAATACGCGGCAGTGAGAAGCCGGCACACACGTGGCTCGAGCCCGTTGCAGAGTGCAGTACGTTCTCTATTATTAAACGCGCGGCTTGCTTTTACACATCGGCGGCCCTTCCCGCCTGGCTTCGATCGGCGAAGCGGAAGGTGCGCACCTCGATATGTATTTCGGGGGTCCTTCCGTTCGGAGGACAATTAGAGCCGCGGAGATTTATATGTATTATATGTGGACCGGGAGGGGATTCGAACCGACTCAGGAAGAAGGTCCGGTTGTATCCGAGGGCGGGGACTTCTGCGTCTGAATTAAACATTACCTCCCCGATTGACAACTTGATCTCGGCCCTCTCGCAATGTAATTAAATAAACATCTCTCTCGCCGAGTTTATTTACGCGTTCGGGACTTACAAAACGTGGCGTCGCTCGATCGAAAAAGGCAGCACGCTGGATTTCGGCTCGAAATCGAAAACGGGAAAGGCATGTTTTGATTCTCGGTATAACACGCCGGTAAATCCTCGGGCGGTTACTCATTGCGCCCGACTATATACGTTTTCTGTAGCGACACGCTAATGCCACGGCCGGCAGGCCTACATTACGAGGCTGACGCCGCTTCTTTCTCTCCCCCAACGGACGGGTTATTTTTTTTTTTTTTTCGATGCGTGCGTGGCTCGCGTTTGCAACACGGGCCTTTCGGCGGTTTGATGGATTTTCGGTGAAATCAGACGCCGCTCTTTGCGCCGATCCCGAGCGTATTTTAAAAAGTGACTCATTTTTGTTTTATAAGCGACAATTTCGCCGGTGTTTTATTGTATTTTTGGCGAATTTCGAAAACGACGAAAATAAACGAGAAAAAAATGCGGGGAGTATGCTAATACGCGGCGAATTACCGAGAAAGAGTCGTGCGTCACGACCGATATACGACCCAGTAATAAACAAGTGCTGTCTCCTTGCTGCTTATGAAAATCTCCATGAGATACCGTCAAACACAATAGAAGCCCTAAAAACTGATTTATCTCAAATTCAAACGAGCCCGTTTAAAAAAAAAAAAAGAAAAAAAAACCCCGAGCAAGTTTGTCTTCAAGCCTTCTCCTTCCGCTCTCAGAAAAAACCTCGACGGCGATCCGTCCGGCGAACAATACCGGCGCCCGGGCCATTCATCGGCACGCGCACTTGTCCGCTGCCTTTGTCAGCCGCGACAAAAGCCGACGACTAAGCAGCTCGCGACGATTATTAGCCTCTCCGCTCCGCCGCCGAAGAAGAAGAAGAAGAAGCCGCGACGTACGTAACGAGAGGCGCCGTAAATCATCCCCCGAGCCGCGCGCCGATTTACCGCTCCGATATACGTTCGAATTCAATTTCCGCGCGAAAGTGGGAGCTCCGTTTACGGGCCGGGCCGCTTTTCGAGCGAGTTACGGCTCCCCGCTCGCGGCTAATGAGCGCCGGGTGAGTGCGATTGTTAGCGGCTGTACGGATGAAAAGCCGTGAATCTTCCTCCCCGGAAAGAGCCGCGACGCGCCTGCGCAATTATCGCCGCGTATGAATTCAGTGCGCGCGGCGGCTGGAAAATTTGCGCGCTCGCATTTATTTTTAGTCCCTCGCGTATCTCTTCGCCGAGAGAGCTCGTTGATACATCAGCCGTAATATCTGTCTCTCTCTCTTGCAGTTTTTCAACGGGCCGACGCTCCGTTATATTCGCAGCTCCGCGCTCAATTGAAAGCCACTTGCATTTTTCGCGCTCTCCGCAGAGTGCGCGGACTTTGACACCGCCGCGCCGAGATAAAACGCTTATCTCGAGAGCGTACAAGGCGGCGAAACGCGCAACGGGGAACACGCTCGAGCAAATTAAAATCTAGCTCGCCGGAACCTCGCGGAGGTATACACGTAAAGGTGGTGAGAAGCCTTACGCCCACTCGGCGGAGCTCTTATCGCTCGATATAAAATGCTATATGTAGGTAATGCGAATGGTTACCGGCAACGTAGTCGTTGTCGTCGTCGGTCCTCTCCTCCGTGTCGGACAGCAGCTCGTAGTCGCCGCCGGCGGCGCCGGCGAGGTCGAAGTCGATCGACGCCGCCGCGGCGGCGGCGGCGGCCGCCGACGTCGCGACGCTCAGCGCCGTCAGCGTCGCCAGCGCGATCAGCTCCCGCGGCACCATGTCTCGGCTGGCTTCTCTTTCCTGGGACACGAGCAAAGCCTCGAGCTGAGAGAGCCGGTGAGAGAGAGAGAGAGCACTTGGAAAATCGGCACAGACCACCGCACAAGAAGGGGAGGAGGTGAGAGAGAGAGTCTCGAGAGCCGGCCGGGAGATCGGTTGCTACAGCTGCTTGGGTAGGTACGCGCGACCGGGTTCGGCGAGCGCTCTCGAGCGACTGACCGCTCTCTCGGCTGCAGGCGCCCGCGCTGCACTCGGCGTGAGCGCGGCGCGCCGAGGAGAGGGGCGCTCTCTGACTCAGTGGCGGAGCGAGCGAGAGGGGGAAGGGGAGCCGCGAGTGGCGCCTAACAGCCAGAGACGCCGGCGACGACCACGACGACGACGGGGACGACGACGACGCCGAGGCGCGCCACGTGCGACGACGAGGAGGAGAGGCCCCAAGGCTGCTGCCCCGAGGGGGGTGGACTGGGGGGCGAGGGAGAGCAGCCAACGAGGGCTTTTATATGCCAAAAACGCGAGCTTATTTTTATCGTCTCTATAGGCGGCCGACGGGCGAGGAAAACAACGAGTTGTCTCTCGTCGGGCGTTTTCATTCATTTCGCCGTTCGGCCGGTTTTCGGGGCATTCGAACGAGTTTTCTAAACTATTATGCCGACGAGTGTAAAAATAGAGCGATCAAACGGCGCCCGAGGGTGGCTTCGAAAAACCTCTGTGCGTATCGCTCGAGAGGAGTACTTTATTTTTATTACCGAGCCCCTGTTGCCTGCTGCGGTGGGCTCTGTGTGCGTTCGTTATCTCCGTCGAGGCTTATACAGGCGAGATTAAAAGGAGAGGAGGAAAAGTTGCAATTTTTATTTAAAGTTATATAGATGAGTATTTCGAAAAATTAGTTTTTCTTTAATTGCCTGCGCAATGTATTCTATTGCCACGTCTCGATTCGGAATATACTTTTGACTGCGTCGAGGATAAGCAGACTTGATGTATTACAACCGAAATTAATAAAAATTTTGAACGAGTGTAAATTAAATTATTTTAAACAAGTCGGATTGAGAAGATTTTGTGTATTTACAAGAAAGATAAGATATAAAATCATTACAATATGCGAGTTATGTCGATAAGACAGCCAATATCAAGATCAAGATCAATATTAAAATTTGTAGTTTGATAAATACGTTTATTGGTATAAAGATAAACCGAAAAATGTGGATCCAATCTACGTCATATTGATTTTTAATTCTTGGTGTCGCGTTTTCTATGCAATTTTTTTTATTTGGATGAAAAGCATGTTCATATATAAATTGCGAAACCAAGTATAAAATTTGATTGTTTATATAATTATTGTAGCCTTTGTTTGATTTTATGACGTATATTAATTATTACGGTTAATACAAAAGTATTTACATTTTGAAAATATTTTTCCTGACGTGAAGTAAAAAATTAAAACTTTGCTATATATTTCAAGAAATTAATTAGAGAAGAAACCTTGTAATATTAAAGAATTTTAAAGTAAAAGAAAATTCGTTTAACAAAACAATTTAGAGATTCCGTGAAAAGGTATACAATCATAATTTTAAAACAAAAAGCAAACAAACCGCCCTTCCACAGGCGTATAATTTAAAAAAAAAGTAACAGCAGCCCACAGAGCAATGAATTTGCTTATACCATCTCCGCGGCGAAAAATGCAATTGAAACAAAGAAACCTTGACGGCCGTAACGAGCCTCCAAGATCAGAGGCGCATCGCTCGAGCATTTTTCAGGCGCTCCCGAAGAGCCGCAGACGGATAAAGAGTTCGCGCTGTAAAATCGAGCAGTCGACGTTCTCCGAGGAGAAAACGAGCCGCGGAAGCGGCAGCAGCAGCCGCCCTTTTTTTTCTCTCTCTCTCTCCTCCTCGGCATATTTCTCCGCAGCAGCTCCGCTTATTTATCTCGTCCTCATATTCTTCTGGCGCTCCATATTTTTTCCTCCCAGTCTTTCGCGCTCTGATTCTTGTTTTTTCTTTTTTCTTTCTCTCTCAAACTGCACCCACACGTCGCGGCAAACCGATGCATAGCTCGAAATTGATTGCGAGAGCTGCTGCAATTAAATTAGCATCGATCACCCAGACGTGTTATATGCTAATTTTCCGGATAAAAATAGGCTCGCGAACCGAGCTGGAAATCGCTAAAAATTCCTGCGGCCATTTTTCCGTGGAAATTTACAAATGCAGCGCGATTCCAAACGCCGCGGATTGATGAAGATACTCGGCGCTTTATAAATAAAACATGAACGAGAGAGAGAGAGAGGAATTTTATTACTTCGCCTCGTGATTTACTTGTAACTTGTTAATATTTATTGAGGAATAATTTTAATTGGTCTTTATCGCACGACTAATTTATAAATAATTTGAATAATGTTTATACTTTGTACGAAAATAGACAGTCGTTGACCCCTGACTGTCTTATTTAACTTGAATACGACATACTTCCCATTCAGTTTCGCACATAATAGTAATCTACATTACCCGTTCGAAAAATCGAAAAACTCGGCTAAAACCTGCCCTTCGACAAGGAAGGAACATCCAACCGTCGAAATATTGCGGAATCGACCGGCCCTCAAAACTCGCTCCCTCCTCGCATAGAAACAAAAGTATATATTACCGGGAGGAGAGAGCCGGTCGCCCTTAAAAATGCGGGTCTCCTCGCGCCGACTTTCGGTCGGTGCCCGCCGTTCGGTCTGCGTCTCGGCTCTTTATCGTCCTCGGCGGATCGCGCCGCGCGTCCGCACCTGGAGCCCCTATACACGTATAAGCACGTGTGGGCGCCGGCAGACCGATGGACTATTGAGACGTGACGGGCAGCTTTCGTCGACGAATTAGCGCCGAAGATGGGTTATCGGCTGTATACGCGGACGAGCGATTGTTCGCTTCGCGAGTGAGAGTTTTTGCTTTTTTGCTTTTTGGTGTTTCGCGTTTATTGTTGTAGTTTAATAAATTTGTTTGTTCACTATATCATAGATTTCAGAAGCGATGGAGATATTTCATTATTGGATATCCGTTAAATTGGAGAAAATAAAGATTTACTTAATCTCGTCATCCATTTCTTGCACTGAGAGAAAAGTTTAGTAAAAATTACCATACTTTGTAGCAAAGATTACCAAAAAGTACAGTAAAATTTCTTACATAGTATTTTTTTTTTTTTTGACAATCTGTGGTGTCTTTACTGTACGATATGGTAATTTTTACAAGATTATTTATAATTTTTACTATATTTCTTCTCTCAGTGTGGAGTAATAATTCTTCATTGTGACAACGGAAGTTCGCTATTTTCCTCTTCTTCCTAATCACTCTTGCAGGCTATTCGGGCTAATTTAAACTTTCGTTCCTCAAATTCTCGTTGCAAAAGCGGCGATTTCGCAGTTATTATACCCGAAACCAAAAGAATAAGCAAGGAATTTATGACTCGCCGACAAGCCGAGCATATATAAACCGCTCGTTCAGAGAAAATCCTGCCCCTTCGACGAAAGGAAGAGGCCTCAAATTAATTAGGTTCAAAATCCCCAGGCGACTAAATCACTCGGAGCTAATATTTGTTCAGAGCAAAAAATCAATCCCCCCCTTCGTCGTTCTCTCTCTCTTCCTCCCCGTCGAAAAAAGAAACGCGCAGGCAGGCAGGCAGGCAGGAAAAAATGAATAGCTTCCAAGTGTTCGGACTCGATCGCGAGTCGCGCGCGCGCGCGCCTTGAGAAAAAGAAGCGCAGGAAGTGAATGACTCGTAGAATGAGAATAATTCGTCCGCCGCGCGACCGGAGCGGAGAGAAGAGGGAGAGGAGGAGGATGCCGATGGAATGGGAGACGGCATCATCCGAGGAGGCAGGATTCGTCCTGCGGGAGGCCGCTTTTAAATTGAGGATGAATAGAATCTTTCTTTGTTTTAATGAGGCGGCCTTATTATATCTTCTGCCTTTGTGGCGTTGAAGTATTAATTCGGATTCGAGGCAGAAAAACATTTTCTTAGGTATACTTATATACGTATTTTAAATAAATTTTAAAACTTTGAATACAATCCAGTCATCCGATGCAGTAGGAAAAATCAAATTCTAATAACCAGAATCCGAATAGGACATACAACTCTCACGCATCAGTATACTTATCTCGACAAAGAACCTATGACGAGACTAGGAAAATTGCAGATTACGAATAAGTGTTAAACTACCTGTTACATATGTATATATTAATAATAGACTGTCCAATGTACTAGAATGAAAAAGCAAAAAGCGTAATCTTAAAATACAAAAGTATAAGTGAAATGTTTAACCACTCCAGAAAACTGTAAAACAGTACAATAAAATTTATAGACTCCGTAGCTAAAAATAATCTCAGATATAATAATGATGTAATATATTAAGTAGAAAAATGAAATTATGACTGCAGTCGCTAATACTCGCGATGGGAAACGCGACTCAAAATAAATAAATGAAAGAAAAAATGTTAAAAGAATCGAGATTTTGTTAATTGATATTCGGCTATTTAGTATTAAATCGGTATTTAGTATTAAAAAAATCAACCTAAAACATTCCATTTCCCCGTGCTTCCATCATCAAAGTCCATAAAACTGAGCCTCGCGAAGAACGAGGCGAAAGGGAGAAGGCGAAGAGAAGAAGCCTCGCGCCGATCGGCCTCCGCCGGTCAGTCCCAAAGAATATACCACCAGGCATCCGACGAAGGAACCAGCGGAGCAGCCCGAGATGCTTATCTCGAGAATTCGGTCGCTCCCAAAAGACGCCGGGAAGCGGTGATTTTTTTTTTTTTTTTTTTTTGCCTCGAGACCGCCGCTTTTCCCGGAACGGCCGGACTTTTCCGGAAAGCTTAAAAGCGCCGGCCAGAAAGACTGGCCTTAAGTGGGGATCGCTGTTCGGCGGAGTGCTAATTCGGCAATTTAGATTGCTCGGCGTATAGGTGACGCTTTTAGAGGACGATCGAGCAAGGGAATCTTTTATCTCGGTCGAAGGACCGGAATGGAGCTTTTTACCTCTTTGGACACCGACTCTTGCTTTGATAAGATTCCGCTCGTTTATCCCCGTGTAAAAATATTTTGCGCGGCACCGATATGGCAGAGATGCCGCATTCATGCGGCAAAATAGTGCGGCGGCAGTGCCGCTCTGGACGCTAACACGCACGACATGCCGTACTTTTGCAAAGTACGCCAGTGAGGTGAAGCACTGGTACGGGTGCTGATCACCAAGTTGACGCTTCAACTTGACGACCGGCATTCGCAATCATTCTAATGTCCATACACGGAAAGAAATGTTATATCAACAATTAAAATAACTCCATCAAAAATTGCAATAG
>UCOL01003220.1:0-20228 GCA_900474335.1 Ormyrus nitidulus | reverse complement strand
GATTTTGATTGGTCGGTAAGGAATAGGCGTGATAATTTGCTACATCCGCTAAATTTGAATTTTCATAAATATTTGAAACTAATTAATTAAAATTAAATTCGAATACTTAACATAAAAGGATTAATATTTTATTTTTAAAATTAGTATTTTTAAAATTAGGAGGCTATCCTGTCATATGTTTAAATCAAGTAAAGTAAAATCATGCTGAAAAATTGCGTCTGTAACCCCAAAAAAAGAAAATAGTACGTTAGATTTTGCTAGTTTATAAAAATTTAGGTGTACCTGGAAATGAGGCCATTTTTTGTGAAGATGGCGAATTCACAAGCATTAATTAAAAGTAGATTAATTTATTTTTCAGAGTAAAAAATTGCAAACAGAAGTGTTTGGCGTATTTAAAACATTAGTATAGATATCAGCTAGTAAAAAATCTCTGTACAAAGTCGCTGCTTAAATTTAATATCTGTGAATAAAAATCACTATATCAGAAGCAACTAATATTCGGCAGTTTTTTAGAGCCACTGAACACGAATCTGTTATCAGATTTAAAAACTTTAAACATCCAATTGGATACGATTTTTTTCTCGCATTAATAATAACAAAGTATTCCTTAAATTACAGTCTTTAATGTTTCCTTCAAATTTCAATACAACCTTTCGCTCAACCCTCAAACAAAATGACTGTAAACCAGAATATCCAACGTAAAAAAAAACGCGTATATATACTTATCGAGCCGCAAGAGCCATTTCTGAAAGCGTTGCGTGAGCATCGCGTTCGTACAGGCGGTATCGCAAGACCGGAGAGGGAAAAATTTTTCACGGATAGGAAACGTCGAACCGCAGCCGCGACGCCCGCCAATTCCGCCTAAGTATAGGTTTGAGAAAACACTTAGGCCGACTTCGCGAAGGGAACTCGGCGCGCGATAGGGAATAAACGCCTAAATGCTGGGTTCGGATAATTTCTTTTGATATTTCGTTAATATTATCGCGCGCACGACTTTTTCCATTGGCCGCTTTTTCCTTTCTTTTATTATACCTGCATTAATCGTAGGTCTCGACTGCTGTTTTTTAAAGCAAAACGAAAGGCCGAAATAATTTAATAAATTTCAATATTCATTAAAAGTTCTTTTGATCGATACTTGCATTATGTAAATGTATTATCTGCTAAATATTTCCAATGCATAGCATTCATAAATACGTTTAAAAATACAAGGCTAAAATAAAAAGGAATCGAATTGCCTGACGTGTTCGGCCAATCATTAATTAAATTTATTAATTTAAAAAATTGTAATTTCAAATATTATATATATTTGTTTCAAAAGAATACATAATACCTAGATGTCAGCGCGGAATGAACGTCGCATTATTTGTTTTAAAGAATTTCATTTCAACTTTAAAGTGTCAAACTTTTTTATAACCCAATAAAAAGGCGAAACTACTTATTAGATAATGCAAGGGTTAGTTAAGCCTCGCGGGCGCTTAAAGCAAGTAGAGTAGCAGGCAACGACAACCGGCAGCAAAATGAATAAAGTGAGTGTAATGTCCACTTCATACACGCGATTATCCAGTGAAAGAAAACGACGTATTACCCTCAAAGGACAATGAAAGTTTAATTTCAAAAGTGCCAAGAGGAACAAATTCCGCTTCTGTGTGTAATACCGGGCGTCGCGCGCGAGGGAGGAGGCTTTAACTAAAGTGCAAAGGGTTATGTTTTCGAGCAACTGCATCACAATGCACAAAGTGTCTTTGTATTGTAGGAGCACGCCGAAAGAGGAGGAGGCAGGAGGGAGAGGGGGGGGGGTTGAGCGGGGCAGAAGGAGGGGAAAAAACAAATAGCTTCCGCGAGTTCTCGTTAAAATTTAAAGTGCTCGCGCGTACGCTTCTCGCCCCCGCTTTTCACGTGTGCAGCCGCAGATCCGCTCGCACGCGCGCGCCAGAGTTCAAAAAGCACAAAGTCTCGCTCTCTCTCTCGTGCACGCACACTTTGCTGGCCTTGACACACGGGCTGGTTGCGCGTTAGGCTCGTCGTGCGCGAATTTCGAATTTAGTTTAAAGCGCCGAAGCGTTTTGTCAAAGATGGCGGGATGCAAAGCTGTATTTAAATTATTTATCGAGCCCGATCGGGAGGAACGTGTAATGTTGGCTACAAATAAACAATGCACTTGTAAATTAGGTATAATTTCATAAGCCGCTTTGAAACTTGTCTACACAGATTTCTAATGCGGTGCAGTAAATAGTCAATTTGTAGTTTTGCTAGTTACTTTTTTTAACTTTTCACTCGAAGTTTGTGTGTTCTCTCTAATGTATTTTGGGAGTTTACAAAGGTACGATGTTATTTTTAGGTATACAGTTGCAGTAAATTTAAAATTTAAAATTGACTATATACTTTTATTTTTTGTAAATGTAAAAATATCACGTAGCATCTCTCTTGTTTAAATTTTAAACTTGGTGCTATTTGTGAGTTTTCATACTTAATTTAAAACAAATTTAATTTACATAAACACAGCGAAATTGAAATTTCAAATTGAGGTCTTGCACTTGATTTATGCAAAGTTTTCATTTTATTTATATTTATATTTATTTAACCAGATATAAGTTTAACCAGATATAACGCCATGTAATATTCCTATACAGGTAAACGGGGTTACCTGTACATAGGCTGGCTAAATTACTCGCATGCTAAACTTAAAATTAATATAACATATTAAAATAAAGACT
This sequence comes from Ormyrus nitidulus, assembly GCA_900474335.1. Lineage (NCBI taxonomy): Eukaryota > Metazoa > Arthropoda > Insecta > Hymenoptera > Ormyridae > Ormyrus > Ormyrus nitidulus. The sequence goes on along the minus strand of UCOL01003220.1, from coordinate 17,514 downwards.
TTCAAAGTCTAACCGCAGTCATAAATATATTTTGAAAATAAACGTCAGATCGATTGCCCTTTATAACAAGCTTTTCTCGAATTCTCAAAGAAAACACGAGCCTTTATATAACGAAAGCAATTTGAATGTGCTGACGGCGGTAAACGTTCGGGGACATAAAACCGTCAGCGTGCTAGGCCAGTCGGCGGCGGTCTCGAAATCCCACGCATCAATAAAACTCTCGAACCGCAGCGGTCCCGATGAGGTCAACTACGGCTTTACTTTTCAATTCCCCGAGTCTTTTGCTATCGAAACTCGAGTATGCAAATTCCCCGTCCGATTGTCCTCCCCCGGCGGTAACTTGTGTATATACCTACGCCACGTGAATAGCCGCAGAGAGTCGTCGCGAGCACTGCTTCCTTACGTCTCTTTACCCTCCACCTCTCTCTCTCTCCCAGTATATCGGCCTTACGAAGGAGAGACGAGAGACTGCTTAATTCGTAAGCTCGCCCGATCGTTTACGTTAGTACTTAGAGGGGTTGTACCGCCCCTGGCGTTGACTTTAACTGCCGGACCCCGAACTCTCCCTTCTATATCTATCTCTCGCGCTTCCTCCCCCGGCGATCTATATATAAGGGACTCGTCTCGGCCTTTATTCGGCCGGCGCGGAAGCGAGCGCGAGAGAGGGCGCTATCACGGGCAGTAAAGTGCGAATTTTAATCCGCGGATACCGGACCATATCTTCCGGGATTAGGGATCGTTCTCGCGCTCTTACTCGCCACGCGTCTCGGAGGGCAACTTCTCAGCCGGCCTAACATCCCGTGAGCCGACGTTTATATAGCCTTCGGGGTTTGGCGAGGAGGTCAGTCCTCTCTGTGTATGTGTGCATCATGCACACAGGGAGGCAGACTGCAGCCCCGGCCAAATGGCCGAGTGCGTACACTCGACCTTTTGCCCAAGTGCGTTGAGAGTACTATAACTATAACGGCGGAAGTCTCGATCATTATTTCAGCGACGCACTTTCCTTTTTTTTTCCTCCGCCCGACACCGCTTCAACGGCTGGGTTTCGGAGCGGAGGAACGAGGTCGGTGTGCGCCGCGGGTCGAAGGGAAAAATAGAACCGGCCGGAAATTCTTCGTAAGCTCTTGTTATAAGCTTTGAGTCTTTATGAAAGTTCGCGGGGAACTTCAAATTTGAGGGTAAATCTTTGAGAAGTTTTTTTATTATTAATTCTTGGATGATACCCGGGTCTAATAGTGCTTGTGTCTTAATTTATCTTAATTGTTAATTTGAGAGAAGTTTCTTCTTGTAAGTCAAGAAAGTTTTTTTCTTTTTCTTTGGCTTTGTTTCATTTTAAGTTACGACCAAACTTTAGATTAAAAAATTACTTGCTCAAATAAAACGTATCTGATGCTATACATATATCTGCATACTTTATTAAGCGTCCTAAAAAATCAAAAATTATGTCGAGCCAAAATCTCAGGGAAGCTAATTGGCTTTATAAACGAAATGGCTCAAGTCAAAATTGCGTTACAAAAAAATTAAATAAACCTGTTAATCTCCAAGATAGGAGCTATTTTTCCGCTCTACAATTACATCAGTTACTTGGCTTTAAAATCATTATTATGCAGCACTTTTAAAAGCTTGTTATAATTAAAACGTAAAATTACCTGCACCACCGTAGCCAAAGTAGAAAACGTCCCGGAAAACTGTCAACGCAACCTCGGCTTGACAAGCGTAACGCAGTTAAAGCGCAATCGCGTCCAAGTGTTTCGTGAATAACAATGACGCTGAAAGCCAATCTAAACAAAAGCCGCGCGAGGTACCTCCTGCGGTACGTAGCAAAGATCGGCGGGTAATTTTAGAGTCGTTTCGACCTTTATCCGGGAAATTAAATAGCGATTTCTAGAATACAGCACCGTGAATAGCAATGTAACCTCTCTTGTTCCGCTTCCCTCTTCTTCTCCCAGCCCCTCACGTAATGCAGAAACTGTATACTACGCTTTTTACGCTACCTGAAATGAACTATTACAACTTTCGCAGATTCTAAATTATTGCTTTTAAATTGGCTCATTTTATTCTTTTTACAAAAATAAACCGAAAATTTGTACATCTTTTTACATTTGTACATCGTGTAGCGATTATAAGGTCCAATAAATAAATGCAAATAATCGGACACAGATGTTCATTTTAATAATTTTATATATAAAAATAACAATCGAGCAATTATTTTTGGTTAATTAACTTTTACTTCTCTATAATTTCTATAAAAACTGAACACACGCGGAAAATCGCTGTGGCAAAAGTTAAACGTGTCTTATATTTAGTGCTTGTAACGAATGGCACAACCGATTTTAATGGCTTAATTAAACGGCACGTCTAAAAACGACAAATAAAATCCGATTAAAATAATGTACCACATAAAGAGTGCAATAATGTCAGCAATTAAATTAAGCATTTAAATTTTACGTCTGTACTCCCCCCCACCCCATTGATTTAACTATCAAACCGACGCGTTAGCAAATAAACTCTTTTTATCTCATGAAAGGAAAAAGGCGGAACAGTGCGGTCGTATACATGCTAAAAGAAAATGAACTATGTCCGCTCTCGAACCGGAAGCATAAAATTTTAATACTTACAATCCTTTAAATCACGGCAATCAAATAACAAACAAAAAAAAACCAACTCCGCTCAATAAGGTTTTACGCGCTCGGATAAAACTGCTCATCTCTGACTAATAGCCAGCGACAATCCTTATTGTGGTCAACTGATTCTCCTCGTGATTTTCCGTGGGGAGATCTTATCCCCTTTCTGTCCCTCTTTATCTATCGAGCTATCTATCTTACTTTTTCCCTTTTCTCTCCCTAGGATAGACTAATTTAAAAGTTACTGCGAACTCATCTACCGTTTAGTAGCCTTTTCTTAGCTGACCCGAAGTCTTCCACCTCCTCCGTCCGACCCCATTACCTTGCATCGTTACAAAGAAAGCTTTCACGCCTTTTGCCTCGGTCGACTCCCTACGTTAAAGTCTTTACCACGTTTATTAGGCTCAGTTTTATGTGCGAGGCCAGTCCGGTGACTGCGATTACTGATGGTCATAACTAAATTATGGATTCCTAGCTAATTTTTAATGGAATTAATTAAAAGAAGTAACGAACAAACGCGGGCTCCTGCATTATCTGATATTTTGAAATTCAAAAATGTACCACTGAGAATATTAAAAATTTGTTTTGGCCAAAATTTGAAAATTCTAACTGGTTCAATCAAATAGTTTACATAATAACGCGAAATTTTTTCTTTTTATTTTAGGGAGTCCACCGCCTACTGTGAAATGGTTTGTCAACGGGCAACTGAAAACCGATGATTCTTATGAAAGTACTGCTGGAGACGTTATCGAAAAAAAGTAAGCCAAAATTTTGTATTTATATTCAAATAAATTTAATGGGTTAAACTCTACTTTTGCTTTCTTAAAGAACTAATGATATATAAAATATAGACCCATATTCTTAGAGATATATTGCAGGATCAACTATCTATATTCATATAGATAGTTGATCCTGCAAAAACTGTTATCGAAAAGATTTTCACTTAAATGTATGTATATATATCAATCTTTAAATAAAAACTGTTTTGCCATAGATTTAAATGCAAATTCGTTTCCCAGATAAAAAGATTATCATAGTAAATCATGAAATTTTCTTATAGGCAATAAAGTAATAAAAAGTATTTAACTCTAACAAAACCTTTATATTTTTCAGGTTAACTGTGAAATCTTTAAACAGGTCGCATCTATTCTCCAATTTCACGTGTCAGGCGCAAAATACTGATCTTGTTGACCCAAATCAAGTTTCTCTGATCCTTGATTTAAATTGTAAGTAAATTAAATATTAATTACTACAAACTACTTTCGCATCTCACTAATTTTAGTAATGCCATTTAAACGTAAATTTTTTCTAATGTTCAAATATTATTTATTTTAAATAGAGTTTATTTTTAATGTCATTAAAAAAATTGTATTATCAAAAACAAATTAAAAACTACATTAATTTATTTTATATTGAGTAAGACTTATTTTGACTTTGAAGATTAGGAATTACGTACATTAAGAATAGAAATATTTTTAAATGAAACTAAAATAATACTCTCGTTACTATCAACGAGTAACCGGGAAAAGTGTCAATATTGTAGCCTTTGATTTTGCTATAAGTCTGTCTCTATCATCAAATTCAAATAAAAATGCAAATGCGTTACGTCTATTTACAATCTATTCTTTTTTTTATTTTTGTTTACCGAAAAAACAGAACTGTCGACACTGGTCTATTAAAAGGTCTGACGAAGTAAAAATCAATCAGTCATCTTTTATTTCATAGAGTTTTGACATTCAGTAACGTTTTTTATTTGTTAACTTTTTTGAAACTATATACAAAAAGTTTTTATACCTTTACTTATCGGTATAGACTTGATGTATTATTATATGCAATTTCATCTATATAGACATATATTTAATATTCTATCCGTGATCGCTATAAAAAAAACTGTATTTGTTGTAAAAATGTATTTCGTAAGGTTTTACGTAAGGTTTTAATATATACAGAAATTATGTGATTCTGCAAAAGATTCTCTTTTATTTATAATAAGTGAATTACAAAAAATGACCAAAAAATATCACATTATTATATAAATAAACTGAATATTCAAGCAGTAAATATAAACAATCCCTATACAAATACAAATCTTCTTTCCAAAAATGTCTCATCAACAAGTCGATGACCAACGCTGAACCGCGAGGCAAAGATTGTTTCGTCGCTGCGTGAGCTGTTGGCGCGTCCCTGTCCTTCTCGCGCGTAGTTTTCATATTTCACGGGCGAGCGGATTGTATCTGGCAAACGGTATCGAGCCAATTGGAAAGCCAGATTTATCGCGCTAACGGGCCGCCGCACACAGCCCACCGTCACCGTAGAAATCGTCAGCTTTCTCGCGCAAAATTGAAAACAATATCGCTGTGTATTCGCGGAAAAATGCATATTGCGTAAATACACCGTCAGCCCCGAATAAAACCGACTGCAAAGGGGGGAAAAGAGACGCGGGACGCGACAGAGAGGGAGAGAGAGAGAGAGAAAAGGAGAGATGAAAAACAAACAAATAATCCATTCCCGCGCGACTTCTCGATTTCGCACAATGCAAACTTGGCTTTGAGCATTTCCCATCCCTTCGTCCCTCTCTCGCTCTCTCGTCATTTATGTATGCACCAACTACGCCTAAATAGAATAGAGCGAGGAACGTCCACACTAGTGTAGATTCGCTGATTGTGATTTTATGCGGAATCAACGACTCGATTAATACCGACCTCACGTAGTGGAGGCGACGAACGCTCGTCGAACGTAATCACAGATCGTAATTAGTGACATTCAACATAATTTCGATGGACTGCTCCGATTACGCGGAATGAAATCTCTCCGATTTGTATTATTCTTTTTTATGAATTATTTTTTTCGTTATATTCTCTGTTTATCTAATATTTCCTAAATTTTTAGTCCGCTACATTATCTTTCTCGATTAATATTAGATTAATATATTTTTTTTGCAGTGAAACCGTTAACAATCACGCTGAGAAAGAATCTTGGACACAATGCCGGAAACGGCGAATCGTTGAAGGCGGGTGAACGATACGAAGTGGAATGTGAAACGACAGGTTCCAGGCCGCCTGCAGTGATTACGTGGTACAAAGGCAAAAGGCATCTTAAGCACGTCAAGGTATGTGAGAAAAACTTTAATTCACAGTTTATTAAAGTTTTTTAAACGCAGATATCGTTATTAAAATAGCACGCTTTTAAAAGTGGAAGAATAATTTTTATTTCGAAATTAAATTTTTTACGCCATAAAGTGCCAGTCCATTGCTCTGCACTTTTAAAACTTAAAAGCATACTTTCGGCGAAGATGATGCCTTTCTAAAGTCGTAAAAGTGCAATGTTAATAAACTTCTCTTCCAAATAAACTAATTTTTCGTCGGTAAAAACGATCCGGTATATAAAAGCTTTCTCTTTTATGGCCCTCTCGTCTGCTCTCAGCCAAATGTCCATTTTCCGGCTTGGCGCTCTTCTCCTTTTTGTTTGCTTTTCTCTCCGCTTGTGGCTTTTGAAATTTTGAAGCAACAATCGACTGACCGACTACCCGCCCCCGCCGACGCGAGCCCGACTTTCCTCGCTGCAACGGACGTTCCTTTCCCCCCTCCTCCCCCCCCCCCTGGCTGGAGGGGGAAATTTCGCGGACTATTTTCCGCGGAAGGATCCGAGAGTTACGAGGGGGCTGAAACGCCTTCGGGAGACGATAACCATCCCGGGCTGCGCGATCTTTCCCCCGGGAGTGAGATTTTAGCGGAAAAGAAGAAGACGAGGAGGAAAGGAGGCAAAAGTTGAGGAGGACGGGGGCAAATAGCAGGCGGCGCGATGCCGGGGGAGGGGAGAGAGAGAGAGGTGCGAGAGAAATATTTTACACGAGACGAGAAGAACATAAAGAGAAGGAAAGTGGGGGAGCGCGGGAAAACTGGGCGTAAGAATGAAGAACCGAGAGCGAATCCGTTCTGTCTATAGCCGGGGCGCGTTTAAGTTTGAAGGATGAAAATGCAAAGGAGTTTATTGAAGACGGAAGAATGTGGGGAGAGGGAAAAGTAAGAAGTCGGGAGGAACGAAGGAGGAAGAGGAAGAAAAAGGAAGCTCGGCAAAAGTGTGATTGAGAATCCGTATTAACGCGGGAATGGCGAGGCACCCCTGTCTACTGCAGATATTTTCATCAACTTTATGCTAATTACCAATCGGAGCTTAAAGGGATTCCCGTAGTTAGCAAATAGAGTACCCCAATGGGAGATTAAAATATTTACCCTTAAACGCTGCTAATTTTATTTCTCATTAAAGTTTCAGGCAATTTCAATGTTCTCCAACTTCTTGCCAAATCTATGCAAACAAAATCTATAATAAAAAATCCTGTTAAATCAACATTCGTTAATAAAGTATAATATATTAAAATCGATTGTTATGCATAATTATTCCCGTTAATTATGAAACGAGAAGGCTTTGAAAGTTGTGCAATAAATCAAAGTGCCAAAATGGCAGATAATTGGTAACTGATTGCGGTCTTGTAAACCACGTCTTTAATAGCTGTTTAAAAATGATAATATCGGAATTGTTTGCTGTAAACGCGCCGTGAAAATCGCCGTTACGCGTCAATTCCTTTGGGAATATTCGGCATTACGTGCGCATAAACTGTAGCGGTAATGCGATAGTGTTATATGCAGGTAAACGTGAACTGCAGTGTAAATATACAAACTGATGGGCGGTACGTGTCCTCGGAAAATGTGATTTCTCCATAAATTCTCTAACGGTAATCAGATTTGCTGCTAAAACGTTTCATTAATATTTTTGTTTGCAATGATTACAAAGTTTGCTACTTCCCGTCATTATTCCCTATGGACATAATGCATGGTGTATGCGGAATGAAAAGAGAATGCCGCACTGGAATGCCACTAATGGAATCCGACAGCAGGTGTAGTTCAGAATGTGCGAAAATATAATAAGCGATAGTAATATAATTCTAGAGGGAAACACATTCATGTTTTGATTACCGAAGGTGGGGACTCGATAATTAAATCATAAATTTAAATATTTGCTTGTGAGCTTAATCCATTTCGTTTCAAGAGGACATTTCATAGGATTATAGTTTGCATCAGTTCTGATTGAATTATTACAAAATTTTATCGATCAAAAAAGTTAATAATCGATCGAAAAAGTTTCTCATCTGTGAGCCCCCGTATTTAACTTCCGTTTGAAAATTTTTAAAATTCTGACCTCGGATTATGAAAGATCAACTCTTTTTACGTCGGAAATGATGTTTCCGGATTTTTTTTTATAGAAGTTTTACCACTTTTCTTTTCTACGGCTTAAAACCGAGCGACTATGAAATGTCAGCTTGGGTCGAAATGTCTTAAGCAACAAATTTAAATAATAGAAAAGTACTATTACGTACTATTACACTTTGAGTTAAGAAATAATAAGTCAAAACAATTCTTGAAGTATAAGAATCTAAATTTAATCAAGAGCATCAAGTTATGGAGGGAAAAATCTTTGCGCTCGAAAGTTTCGTCACAGCCGTAATATCCGAAATAAGAACAGCAGAACACCGTCTTAATCTGGTCGAACGCATCGTCGACAAACATAATGATGTCGTAACCGACAACGCCGACCGGGCGAATAATAATTTTGAAAGCATCACTTCCAGAGTCAATACCATGCGTAGAAGATAGAAGATATTTGTTTAAACAAATTAATATTGAACAATTACATTTTATTTGTTTTTATCTTAATTTCCTAACTCTAAAATTTGAGTATTTAATTTTAGCTATAATTTCTCTTAAAAAAAAGTAAAAGATTTAAATGTAAGAGTTCTAGGAACTTTTATGCTACTATTTACGTTGCGGCGTCAAAGAGTTGTAAGATTTTAAATGCCGTGAATTCTCGGAATTCTTACGCCTTTATTTACGTCTGTGACGTAGGTAGGCACCGTCGCGATTTGTGTACTATAATTTTAATTGAAGTATCATTTTTGATATGAGTACTATATTTCCAGGAATTCTCACGCTCTTGGTCACATCGTGTAAGGCGTGCGGTCCTATTTTGATTAATTCTAATTATCTAATTCTAATTTTTATATTTTGTTAAGGATGCGGGATGGGGTTAGTTTGGACGTTTCAACACGAACCCGACCCTGGCGCACGTTGAAGCCTATCCGGTGGAATTAAAAGGACCGTTACAAAAAAAAAAAATTGAAAACCTAAAAATCGATATCAAAGAATTATCGAATAAATAAGAAAATATTTCAACTCCATTCCAATACCGACAATTAATCCCTCCTTTCTGTAAACGCCGCACGTATCCAATGTATTGGCGTATTAGTGATTCACTCGGAATTCCGCGCACTCCGTTCCGAGCTTGACAAAGCGGAAACTTATTTCCTTCAGCATTCGAAAGATAATTATTCGAATCTCCGCGCAAACGCACCAGAATCGAAAGCGGTCTCGAGACCTCTCCCTCGTCCATCCTCGGACGTCCGTCGAACCGAGAGGAAGGAGGTGCGGAGGGAGGGGGGAGTAGGGCTTGGCTCGCGCGACCTTTATCCATCGTTAGCTTTTTTCTTTGCACCGCCAAATGCCCGGGTTTTCATCTTGACGATCTGCCACGCTCTCACGAGCGCCTTCGAGAAAACGAAACGCGCGAGATAAGGATACGTGCCGGGCTTTGCCGATGAAGCCGAGCGCGGGGAATGCCAGGAATCTTTGAGAAATGGAAGCAGATCTCCTGAGCCTTAAATACTACCGGCTATCTCTCTCGCACACTCGTCGCATCCCTCATACGGATATCGTTACCTACGTCGATACATATGGAACGAGCGAGATGACGTTGAATTAAAGAAAAATACGTGATCGCGGGTGTGTACTTTGATAATATGCGTTGTTTTGGCTGCGTTGGCGGGCTGGAAATGGCAACAAAATTTTAATTTAAGGTGGCTCGAGCGTTTGGTGCCGTATCAAGCAAGGACCCTATAGACGCTATCTATAATTTTTAATGTTTTTATCGACAGATATTCTCTTTATAACAATATTTTGTTGAATAACCCAATAAATAATCGAAATAATAGTAAAATAACGAAATTAATTTTTCTTTAGTGTCTCTCCTTGTAAGTTTCATTTTTTGGTACGTCTCTAACCCACGAAATGGGTCAAAGTTGTTGTTCATATCAATACATAAAAGTTGTTCTTTATATTAATAAATAAATTTGTTGTTTATATTCTTGTTGCATTCTTTTCTTATCATTTGCTGTTTTTAATATTTAAAAAATTTATTAATAAAAATTTATAATATAATTTCGAAGTTATTTGAAATTGTAAGCATTTCCTCGTCCGCGATATCTGACACGCATGTGCCGTAACTGTTATTGAATTTAATGAATTTTATTTTACGTTCTTTCAACTTAATTTTCTCTTTTGTTTAGGAAGTTGTTTATTTCTTTGAGTTAATATATTCTCTACTTAACGAACTATTAGTATTTACTTTTCTGCAGCAATGGATCTTTTTATATTTGAATATTGTGCGATTTGCGACTCAGATTCATAAGAGCACCTGTATTTATGAACATTTTTAAAACATTATTTTCTTAAAAATTTTGTCGATAATCTTAGATTTTTAAAATACAGATTAAAAGTTTACAATCTAAGGAATATCTCTGAAAAATTTCGAAGAGATGAATTTTTTTATAAAAAAATCGTTCGAGCCACCTTAAATACCATCATTTTACTGCGGAAGCCGTTCTTTTTTTGTGAAAGAGCACATTTTTTTCAGCCTTGCTATTTTGAAAGTTTTCTAGGTTAAAATGATCACATTTTTTAATTTTACATGTATTACTTCGTAAATGAAAAGCAACTTTGCATTAAGAATTAAATATTCCGTTGCTCTCGTTTTTCCCGACTACATGAAAAAAAATTTGAATAGTATTTTACACTGCCAGGCAAAGTATTTCCAGTAATTATTTTAAAAATTCATGTACTTTACTTCGCGTTAATTAAAAATATACCAACGTATTTTAATAACCTTACCCACTTGAAGCAACCAGATGCCAAGCATACTTTCAGGCTAACAGAGTATTTTTCGTCCAGAAGCATCCCATTAATGAAAAAACCGCTGCCAATTCATTGGTACTTAGTTTCCTTCTAACTAATTTATCGTTCCAATATTATCTCTGAGATTCATTAAAACAATCGATTTTATTTAATGAATTATTTATTTTTGATTATTATTTTATTTTTATATGTCTATTTTAGAATTTAATTGAGAGTAAACAAAATAAAAATAAAAATTTTATTATTGGAATATTTATTCCTAAAAACAGAATTTTTAGAAGTCCATGCGTAAAGCTCGATTTGGCTGAAAAATGAAAAAAAAACATTTTTTTCAGTTTTCAGCTTTTTACTCAAAAACTAGTTGACAAAATGGCTTGAAATTTTTACAAATTTTAGATATATATAGTCTTAATTACCAACATTTTTTTTTTCAAAAATCGAAAATTGACGATAAAACGAAAACGAATAAGCGAAACAAAAAAAGAATTTTTTTGCCGCCATCACAAACAAAAAAATACAAAAAAAAATGAACCGTGAAGGATGAAAATCCATTCAATAGAAGTTGAGATCCAGGCGTATACACACACATTCATATAGACATTTTTCAAAAACCATTTATTCTTGTTCCTGACACCTTAAAATGCAATTATAACAGGTTTTTAGAACAACTCCAAAAATTACTATCACAAAGCTTCCTCTAGGACGAAGCAAAACTTCAGAGCGGCGTATTTAATCGATCTTGTAAGTTAAATATCCTGAGTCTCTTTTTTTCCAACAACGGCATGTCGTTAAAATTCAACCAGATCGCCGGTCGAGCAATTCGAGACCGCTAATCTTTGCCATCTCGCCATTTATTGACCTACGCGAACGGAGGGCGCACGCGTGCTTTCTCTCTCTCTCCCTCTCTCTTTCTCTCTCACCCGGTACAACCGCCGACAGATCGCCCATACACGTAATAATTTATTACCTTTTCTCTCGCGCCCAACCCTTTGCTTTCCTCTATTATCACCAGCCAATTAATGGCTCACGTTAATTACTGCAATATTTATTCGAATCCGGCGGCGACGTCACGAAAAGTGTTTTACGCAAGTCCATTGTTCTTTCATTAGAATGGATTAATGGGGCCACTCTCTTCATCTTCCGCTTTTGTGAAAATATTTTTAAAATCTCTGATTTAATGTGTCAAGCATAAAGGGCATAATAGAATTCATGTACTTTTCAGTTCTTGCGCGAATGTATTATGAACGCGCTAAATTAATTCCGCTGCAATTGCTTATTTGTTTCGACGGAATGTATTAGGAGAATTGAGTCATTTCCCGATCCATATGCCAGACAATCTAATTTCCGAAAAGTTGATGCGAAATTCACAATCGCGACCAAAAGGCAAATATTTACAAAACGGCCTTTACTAGCGCGTGATTCATTAACTTTGAAATTACGTACCCCCGCCCCCCCACTCTTCGGAGCGTTGGAGTATACACTGGGCAAGCAAATGAAATTAAAAGCAAATTGTTCTCGAACAGCAGCCTTAAATCACGCCTCACGTATCGCCGTTCCGCATCAAATATACACACATCGCCGGGCGCTAAAGTAAAATTAATCGAGATCGTGAGCAATAGGTTAAAAACTCGCATTAATTCCGGCGTGCGCGCGGCCCGACTATGCCTCAAATTTCGCGCTCGCGAGCGCATAAATTTCGCGGCGGCAGCTCGGGCTTTTTACGGGCAAAGAAATATTCGTCCGGAGTACACCTTCTTTAGATTCTCGGCGAGCGCCGCTCTCCCTGCCCTTCTCCAAGTGCGCGATAATAAAATATAACCGTGGAGCAAGCGGGAGGAAGGGGAGAGGAAGGACGAATGCGAAGGCCGAATTGCGCGCACCGAGTATTATACAGTTACTTCGGCTCTCTCCGCCTGTCTAGCCTGGCTCCCTTTCTCGTTGCGCCGCCGTGGGGAGGGAGAGGGAGCGCGCCGAGTCGTCGCCGAGGTCTAGATAGAGCGAGGACAGATATTAACATAAGCAGATCCTGTAACCAACGGATCACGTAGAGCACTTCTACCGCATTACCATCCTGATTATCCTCCGCATCCATCCACTTCTATTCAAGCGCTGCTCCCGCCCCCGAGTCCTACTTCGCTCTCCCGACTCGACTCTCCATGCTTCTCCTCCACGTGCTTTAGTATCCTCTGTGTGCGCTACTTTAGCCGGCTACCTCATGCGAGAGGGTGTTCCGTCCTGCTGTTGCTGCCGCCGCCGCCGCATGCATGCATGTATGCGCACTTCCTCTTTGAGCTTAGTCTATTTTTCTTTCGATTCTTTAATGCTAAACGCGCCCGCATATTTTAACAATGAAATGGAGCCGAATTTTTCATTTAAATATTCGCGAATATTCCGGGAATTTATAGTAATGAATTTTTTATTAAAATTTACATTCTAAGCCCCTCGTGAAACGTGTCAGCTTTTATTCATCGTAAACTTTTTACAGCGTATTTAGAATCCGTCAAGCTTATTTATATTTGAAAGTTCTTGGGGTACAAAAATATTTTACCCATACTTGTAAGCCACTCGCAAAGAATTGACGAAAAAACGCACAGAAAGGTTAACTGAAATGTATTTATACTTTGCAAAATATAAATATTTTGTTACTTAATATTTTTTTTTACTAAAGAATCCAATATTTTCAAGTTTAAAGGATGTATTACGTTCGTACATTTTTTATGTAAGAATTTTTAACACTTATTTAAAAATTTTATAAAACTTTTTGAAAATTCACAAACTAATTATTACTTAAATTAAATTACATTCTTAGAACATTTATTACAATATCATCATTATTTATTAAAATTGAAAAACGCACCTTTTTACAATTTATTTATTTATATCGGTTTTAATTCGTCAAATTTTATTTAAATTATGGCAACAAAAAATCTTTTCGAAAATTTTCTTTTTGTAATCAACCATCGTTGCTGTTTAAAAGTTTAAAAAGCTTGAAGCTTATTTAGTCAGCCTATTTTCTAAAGCTTAAGAAAATATCGGATAATAGTTTGGGAAAAAAGACGTTTTTGCTTTTCAGTAATTTAAAATTTGAAACAAAAAGTCTTGATGAAAATAGTTAGTCTGAAACAGTGTGTGAACTCAACGCGAAAAGTCGAAGTGAAACTTTAAATGCGTTTTTCTCGAAATCAGGTTATCCCATCACGTTGGCAGTAAATAACAAAATCTAATTACTCAATTAATCAAATTGGAAAATTTCCTTCTAAAAAATCAATTTTTAGCACAGAAAAAATCTTGATCGTATTAAACAAAATTTATATTTACTTTCAACTACTACAGGTATAGGTATAGACAGATTTGCTTATTTGTGCACTGCAAATAGCTATCGCTTTTAACTCTACTTAAAACCCATTTACATTTGCGAAATACTTTTCAGCGAAAAAGTGTTTGCTTTACATTAAAAAGTATTAAACCTTGATATTAGAAATCCATCTAAATCAGCGGATAATCTCCGTTGAAAAAAGAGAGGCGAGGTATCGGCGTTGAAAGTAGCCTTATTTTCCTTGCGTAATTGCGAAGTTTCGCGAATAGAGACACAGACGTGCCTATTTAGCCAAAACAAAACTCGGGGCAATTTGCGCAAAACACAACAGTAGTTCCCCATCTCATCCTCTTCTTTCTTTCCCTCCCTGGAATTTAATTAACGTATGATGCAATTAAGGCCGTTACACGCAGTCCCGGTTATTTTTCATTCCTCTCGCGCGCACGCGCGAGCCTCGGCCACCTCGTTTCTTTTTGGCCGGCCCTCCCCCCGCGCCGAGAGACTTTTCCCCTTTCTCCTCGACTTTTTTCTCTCTCTCTCGCTTTCCGGCTTCCTCCGCTCATTCCGACGCTGCTCCGACGTAGCTCCGAGTCTTTTTAAATCCGACTACGAGATGGATACGTTCATCTTGGGCGCAGCAGCCGGTGCCCTCGTTGCTTATGGTCCGTCGGACGCAGCACACCGCTCTGCGGCTTCCCTTTATTATTGCTCGAAATTAAGGATATGGCGGCCCCCCGAAAGAGAAAGACGAGGCAGGCGGGGAGAGAGAGAGAGAAGGAAAACTGCACAGATCTGCGAAATAATAGCAATAGAATTGCACGGGCCATCGGCTTATTTTTTCATTTGCGTCTCTCTTTTTCAGCTGCTTCTTCCTTTTTTCTTCCCGATTCTTCCTCCGCGCTTCGCAGCTTTTTGTCGTCTAGGTCTCCGCCCTTATAATAACGGCGGGCTTGTCTCGTTATTAGATTTCTTTCTTTTTTTATTTTCTACTTTCGCCAATACTTTCAAAACGTTACCGCGGGAAATTGAGAAAAAATAGATATAGAATCGATGCAGTAATAAGGACGGCATGCAAAAAAGAGATATATGGATTGGTTTCAAAGAAAAAGAAGTATTAATGAACAACCAATAAAAAGACTCGATTAAAGGAAAGCTTAAATTTTAATAAAAAGAAATTTATTAAAATTATTTATTTAAATATTCTGAAGTCTTATAATTATATATGTTTCATAGTTTAATTTTTTCCGTTATCAAATTTCCTAGTTTTTCTGAAAATTGCTACTCCTTTGTTATTCTCTAATCTATTTTTGATCGCTACCTAAGCCGTAACTGAAAAAACGTGAGTTGGGTCAAAAAATGTCTACATCATAAATTTCTCATTAGACCCCTATCCTAAACGTGCGATCGTTTTATTTACATTTCTTACGATAAAATCTAATAAAGTGTATTAGTAAATTTTTAGTATCTTGTATAAACAAATAGCGTCCAAATTGATTTAAAACTAATAATTTCTTCTTTTTTTTTCTTTACTGATATTAAAGTCCCGAAGTGGTCAAGTTACGATTTATAATTTTAATACTGCAGTTTACTTAAATGTTAGTAAAACTATAAACATCGGACAAAAACCACTTAAAAATTTATTCAAAATTAATTAAGATACCGCAGTTAAGCGACTTTTTAATTGTTCTTTGCGCTTCTTCGCCTAATTACAGTTTTGTAATAAGATTAATTCTTTGGTTATTAGACATGCGTACTTTAAATCATACATGAATTAAAAATAAAAAAAGCCGTCGCTGTTAAGCGCCATATGGGAGCACAAATAAACCGATGTTAAACAAGATTAAAAAAAAAAATAATAAAAAATAAAAAAGCAACACATGAACTCGTTAAAAAGCAACATTCAAAATGTTGTTAACTACTGTTTTAAAAAAGTCCTCCACCTACTAAAAAAAAAGTAATTATTTGAATTAGCCTTAAAAAAGAAAAAAAAACTAAAGAAAAACGGTAATGAGACGCAAGCAGCGAAAGAAAAAGCGAGGGCAGCCTCGGGACGCAAAAGTCATAATATCGCGAAATAAAAAGCGAATTAGGTGCATTACAGGGCTCGGCGAAAAGTACGACCGGCAGAAGAAAATCTACGGGGGGGCAGAGGCGAATAAAGTATTGCGGCGACGGGCGGCGCAGACTGCGCGCGCGAGCGGGTTAAGAGGTCGGGGGTTGGGTCAAAGTGCACACTTCTCGTACGGTGTATATAAGGAAAGTCGAAAGAGCCAAAGCGCGGAGCTTGAGTAGGAGGTGGAGGAGGAGAAAAAGCGGGTAAGGGAGGGAGCAATCAGACTTTGAATATGAAATTAAAAGTGTCGAGCGCAGCCTAAGACCAAACGCGCGTGCATTTCCCGACTCGGCGAGATGAAGGTGGTTGAAAAAAGACAGGCGAAAACGCGGAAGGAGAGAGAGAGAGAATCAGAAAGAGGAAACGAGATTGGGCTGCGCTGCTCCTCTACGATGTCACTCTCCCGCTCTCTGATCTTTCACAAAGCCATGCTTTTCGTTAAGCTCTGCGGTAATTTTCTGCGGAGTAATTTTACTTGCTTATCTCTTCTTTGCTTTTAATTGATAATGAAACCGCGTACCGGGGATTTAATATTTTCTCGAAAGTATATATATATGCCGCTGAAAGAAAATTGAACGAATGGAGAAGCATTTTGTATTTTCTGCGGGATTTTCGTGAGGTTTCTAATGCAGAGTTTTCAAGATTTTTCTTGATAGGCAAAGCACGTGCAGTTTGTATGCAACGCTGCTTTCGTATCAGGTTGACTTTCATTTAATGGAAAATCAAAAATGAGAAGTAACGACTATTATAATAAGAATATTTTATAGAAGAGTAAAGAATTATGTTAATAGCCCAATTAAAATGTTCATCATAATTTAGACAAATTTCCACATTTATCCTGTGTGAATATATCCTCTCTTAATCTTATAAAATAACTCAGTTAATAAAAAAAACAATTTTCCGAACGTTCAATTTACTCATTCTCCAGATTTTCATAATTATTATCAGAACCGCAAAAAAAACTATATAAGCAAATTATAATTAAATGTAAACAAATCTATTTCGAACATTATTTTCCAACATACAAGTAGTTGCTGCTGATACGCGTACCTATATATAAAACCTGAAGTCACACCAACAGATGCGCAACGACGCGCGGCCTAATTCGCATAACAAGAGCCAATGCTAATTCTCGCGAGTACAAGATCCGCTCTCGCGAAACCGTCGCTCATTATATGCCTATATAAGCGCGCACAACTGCAACCGGTACAACGTCGCGCTCCCCAAATCCACAAATCCACATGCACACCCGTATATATACCTTACCCGCTCGCATGTACACATAAATATATCGGGCAAAGTCGGGAATTCGTCGCGCTATGCGCGACTGGTTATATTCGCGAGAGGCGCGCGTACGCGGAACAATTATGCTTGTCGAATGGGCCCGGGCGCTTAGACGCGCGACACCCCCCCCCCCCCCCCCCCCCCCCCCCCCCCCCC
>UCOL01003219.1:0-20268 GCA_900474335.1 Ormyrus nitidulus | reverse complement strand
GTGTAAGACCCCCTTAAGACAAACTTTATCAAAGTTTATTAAATTTTTATTATCTAAAAATATGTCGAATATATAAATGAATCGGTAAAAAATTTAAATAAAAAATTTATTATTTTTTTATTAAATATATATACATACTTTTTATTCAGAAATGAATATTGATACTTCTTGAATCTATATAAAACGCTCTACGAACACTTTAAAATTCAAAACATTGAAAGTTAACGAATAGCCACGGAAAAAAAACGAATCCACCGAAAAAAGAAAACCGCCGAGCCAGGAAAAAAATTCGGCGCACAGTAGCCACCTCGGAACCTCGATCCAAACCCACACAGCCTGATGTCCCACATTCATCAAAGCCCAAATCCCACCTCCTTAGTCCTCCTCTCATCTCCCTTTCACACCTATAAATCCATCCGAAAAGCGAGCCAGCGGAAAAATCGGTGTCGCCTCTCAATCAACTCGCCCCTCCCGCCCCCCTCCCCCAGTCCACTTTTCATTTCAGGCTTTATCATCGTTACGAGAATCCACTTGTCGCGTGAAAGGTGGATTATTACATTGTCGTCATCGGGGCAGCGGTTTTTCGGATCCACGTTCCCGTTCTCGCTCTATTAAGCCGCCGAATTTCTTGCTCTCCACGGGCCGATAGCCCGCCGCTTTCGAGAGGCTTAACGGAACGCGTAATTAGCGTTGATTAATATGTGATTTGGATCGGCGGTGCTGCGCAAGTCGACGCGCGGGCTCTTAGCGGCAAGTCACGCGCGGTTCTCGAGAAATTTTCGAATTTTCGGAAAATCGCCGCGGGCCCTGGAAATTTGTGCATCTCTTTATGCATTTATTCAGATTTATACGGACTCCATCTGGTCGAGGCCCTTGACAGGTCGGGTTGAACGTTGAGAGACTGGATCGACATTAGCCGGTGCGCATTTTTTTTTTTTTTTTTAGGTCGGCCAGCATGAATATTGCATTACGTGTCCTGTGAAAAGTATAATTTTTATTTAAATATATATAAACTTAAGATTTATTGCAGAATGTTGATAAATTCGTTTGATTAAACACAATATGCAAAGGATGTACGGTATTATTTTTCAACGTGAAATATAATCATATATTCGAAAGTAACTTTCTGAATTAAAGATGTCAAAAAATATAGATGGGTCGTCTTGCCCCATTTACTTCCGCATGAAATGTGTTAAACAATACTTTAATAATAATATTTAATAATAGTGATTACATTGTTCGACTTTTTGTAAGCAATTAGAATTCTAAGAGTGCACCTATATTCTAGGCAGATACCATTTTTCCTTTCACTAATGTTCCCCTTACACATAATGCCTATGCATAAGGAATGCTTTATGAAGAGTAATAATAAATACAATGCTTACTAATTTACATTAAAAATATGTTGATCAAAATTGTGCTATGAAAAATATGTAAACTCTTTTTATTTATTTTAATTGTTTTAATCATTATAAACTCGATGCCATATATTAAAAATAAAAAACTCCGATTTATAAATTCTGAATTAATCTAGTAATATACTGTTAAAACATAATACAATTGTATCCTCCGTTAAAATTTAGCTCACTGAATACACTTAATAAAGTACAAAAATATAAATTCCACTCTACCCGCCGAGCTTCGCTCTGATCGCATTACCAAAAACCCTAATAAATTCAAACAACCGCAGCTAAAGCCATCTTCCCGTGCGCTTATAACACACACACAAACCTCTTCCTTCATTATCCAGCTCGTAACGCCCGCAAAACGCAGCTTTTCCTCCTTGCACTCCGACGGATCGCAAGAAAGGCCCGTATTACAGAAACGCTCTCGCGGCGCGCTGGAAAAAGCCCGGCGATCGTTTTAGGCGCGATCGCTGAAATGTGTGGCTCGGGATATTTTGTCTAGCTGGCTTTTTCGTCGCGGAAGGAGGCCGGTGCCCCTTTTTTTTTTCTAAGGTGGCCCGGTTCACACTGCGACGGAACGGTTAAACGGTGCGGAAAGGGCAAGACAGAATTGAAATTGCTCGAGTGTTTGCCGAGAAGAAAATTTCAATTTAGAGACTCTTCGGGGACGGTACTTAACTGCTGGAAAAAATGACCTGGTTTAACTTAGGTATAGGTGCGTGGTTCAAAAATAATAATTAAGAATTTATAAAAATATATAAATAAATATGATCTTTGTAAAGTTTTTATTATTTGCGAAACAAACAGTAATATTTAGCTGTAATAAATCTTAATTTACTATATTTCCAATGTTCTGAAGTCACCTGACTCAATAATAATCCTACCAGCGTAAAAAAAAATTACAAACTCGCATCTAACTTTAACGAGTGTCGAATCCGTCGCAAAAACCCATCGTCCAATCCGCATCGGTTCTCGTTCTCTTCAAGCGGACGATTTAGAACGTACCAGCGGAGTTTTTTCTGAAAAAACATCGTCCTACCTCAGCAAGCAGTACATGTAAAACAGTCCGGCGTCGACGAAAAAAAAACGACCGAGAAGCTTTTTCTCGACACTCCTGCCCCCATTATAGCCGTCCGTAATCCTAGAAAAATCTATGAGAGAGCACCGATATATCATATGGGGGTCAATGTGGATTTTTCATATCGCGGGCGAGTCGTCCTTTGCACTCCTCCGCATAATACGCCGAAGAAAAAACTGCGCGCGACGGAGCATGAATTTTCAGCGTCGCGCTCAGCTAACGCCCGTCGACCGGCCTTTTTCTGCCCGCCCGAAAGAGCCCTGCGCGGATAATTGTTGAAAAATAACGAGACGAGCCGTAAAAACAGCCCCTGGAAAGATGTGGCTAATTCGTTCTAATAATAGGTAGCCGCGAAAAAAAAAGTGCGCGTTTTCGATCGCGCGGCGAGCGGGCTTTTTGCGAGGAGCGGATTATATTGTGCGCAGCCTTGTGGAGTATGCGATTTCGTAACGGGAAATGTAAGTGCTCGAGTAATGCGATTGCGATTTTTGCGTTAATTAAAATTTTAAATTAATCGAATAGAAGAAGCGCTTCCTTCTTTTATAAAGTTTGCGTAAAAATTAAAGGAAAATTTGTTCGATCCAAGATACTTTTTAATTTTATATAAATATAAATTTTGAGTAAATTTAACAAAAGCTTACTAATTGCAAACAATTAGTAAGCGATTTCTCCTTTTAAAAAAAAATGATAAAAATTTATTATTTATACCAGAAATGTTTTACTTTTCATTGCTTAATTGTTCAGGTGCACAGTTTTTAATTACTTATTATTAGCAACCGCCTAATAAAAGCATAAGTAAAAGTAGTTCTCATAACAATAAAAACCAGTTAAACATAATGAATTTTACGAAACATAAACGCTTCGTTAGTACACTGAACTCATTCAAGCTCGCTGCCTTACAATAAATTTTGTAGGTGCCCTACTAACAGACTCGAATCCTACATTTCACCGTCACTTTCATATGGCAGCCGAAATTATTTTCAGCTGAGCAGTAAAGAAAAAAATTCGTATGCCCACTGACCGCCACCCAACTTTTCGTTTTTTGTCGATTATACTTGTACTTTTTTACAAAGATAAAAACAGTCCCGTTTCTCCTTAAGCGGTCTAAAAAAAACACGAAGAAAAGTCTATTTTGTTGTAGTTGCTTTTAGCGCCGTACGTTTTATTGCTCTGGAATGTTTGCTTTATGAAAAATATTTTTGATGAGTATCGTTAATTAAATATGAAAAATTAATTGTTATTAACAAAAAGTTTAAGTTTATTTTATACTTAAGTATTTATTAAGTTTATTTTATTTTATACTTAATTATACATATATCGGGAGGAAAGATGTGTTTGATAATTAATAAGAATTTTTCTTT
Source organism: Ormyrus nitidulus (assembly GCA_900474335.1). Lineage (NCBI taxonomy): Eukaryota > Metazoa > Arthropoda > Insecta > Hymenoptera > Ormyridae > Ormyrus > Ormyrus nitidulus. The sequence goes on along the minus strand of UCOL01003219.1, from coordinate 16,423 downwards.
TTAAAGTTATTTAAACATTCCTTTTACTGAATTCTTTGCAATAAAGTCTTTAAATAAAGAGTAAAATAAAAAGACGGACCTTGCACGAATTTAATTTTAAAATTGAACTACAGAAAAGTATGTCTTTAATTTTATGCCTTAATGAAGACTTTATGACTGCCAACCATAAAACTTACCATAAAATTTTAATTTCAAGATCTTTATTCTTATATTCTTCCTCTTTTGAAATAAACCATTAAACGATAAAAAGAAGAAAAACAATATCATAAAACAAATATCATTGAAAATAATAAGCAAATTATGAATCATTAAAACACTTACTTAGCTAGCTTAGTCTAACAACAAAAACGCGCACTACTTTATCGATAAAAATGATCATACTTATTCAAACAATGAAACTGACAAAAAAAGAATTTTGCCGCAAAATTCAATTAGCCCGTTTCCCAAAAGACGAAAAGACCATTCGCCAATGATTTTCTCGCGAAGCCCCAAAGTGGCCAGTGCGGGCGCAGGTAAACCGCGGCGGTGAGGATGAAACGGCTTATTGCTCTCGCGCTCGGTGTCCGCGTTGTTTTGCTTTTGCTTTCTCTTTCAGGCGAGTGCATATAGGCATGCTCTAGTTCACCGCTGCGCGCTATGTGTAACGAGCGCTCGCCCATCTATCTGTCTCGCTCCTTTTTCCAGCAAATCCTTTTATCGAAAAAAAAAAAACGAACGAACGATAAATACGGCTTTGGAGATTTTACTGGTCGGCGGGACTGATTGCTGTTTCGCTTTTTTACACAGTGGTCGCTTATTGCGGATGATAAGGGGTTCGATATAATTGAAATCGCGGATAAGGAAGGATTGGATGGTGCTTTTAGTCTCGCGCCCTATGATTGCTTTCTTTAATCGGTTTCTATTATGCTATTGTGCTCGTTAATGGCATTGACATAGTGCTTACTCCTCGCGTTTACGCTAATGAGATCGACTTTCTTGCCCATTTTGTTCGTCTTCTGGCGCTCGGCCAGACAAAGAACTATATAGGCATAGAAATGTTCTTACTTTGTATCGCGTGTTTCTTTTGAATACTAATTGAAAAAAGTTGACGATACATTTTTCTTATTTTTTGATTTGTAATTATTATTTCCTTTTTTTTTCTTAAAAAAGAATGTTTCAGTAGAAAAAAATAAATATTTAATCTAAGTTTCTTATACTTAGATCAGTTTTCTAGTTAAACAAGAAATGAATGGGAATTTTTCTAAGCAATGAGTACAGACTGATTTTAGGAAAAAATAGAGAATATATTTCTGGTATAAGTAAAATATAAATAAAAATGTATAAATGCAGTTTCTTTACAACGGCAAATGAACGTTAATCATTTTTTCGTTGATCATTATTGTGCCTTAAACAGGTACTTTTGATTATTTCTCTATAATGCAGAGCAAACTCTGCAGTTTGTAACGCGAGATTCGATGACTTATTCCGTCGATGGCAAAGATTTGTACGACAAGTTTCACTCTGCATGAAGTAAATATTTATATGGTATATATCGATGTTCAACCTTCAAAAGCTTGACTCGAATTATGTACTCCGAAAATCCGAAGTCTAATCGACGCATAATTAAGTAATTCAAGCGTTTAACAATCTATCTATCTCCAATCCTTTTCCACTCCTCAATTCGTAAATAGCCTCTTCTAAAGAGCCTCTTCTAAATAAAGTACACATTTTCTGAACTTTAAGAATAGTACTTTTTGATTTCCTTGAGCAGGGGTGTCTCGTTGAGCTCGTTTATCTCGACAAATCGCTTGTTGGCACGACTAAAGTAGTAAATGTCGCCTGTGTAGATGTCAAACCAGAGCGCGTGCAGGTGTAAATCGTGCTTTTCCAGGCGTCGCTTGAGAAAGCCGTAGGAGGCGATGTTCTGCAGCTGTTGCAGTGTGTTTATCTGAGAGAGTTTGTCCTCAATGGCAAACTTGTCCTCCGGATCAATGTAGGCAACGAACTTGCGGAGTGGCGTCTCCGCTTGAAATAGAATCGGCTCGTGAAAACCCGTGATCTCGAGCTGCTGAAACTTCGCCAGACTGCTACTGGCGTGCGCGCAGAGCCAAGCGCGTAGAGGAGAGATGCGTCTGTTCATCTGTAATTACAAGGCGTCTGTTGTTTAATTCTTTTGTTTTAGCGTAGAAGTCCTTGGATAAAATAAAGTATCGAATTTTTTTTTATAATTTAATATATATTTGCTTTTCTTATTAAATGTAGTAAATTTAATTTAATTAATGATTGATTGTATTATTTTGAAAGTATTATTTCATAAATTGACATTTATGAAAAATAGTTTTTAAAGAATGATGCAATTTTCGTTACGGATTTATCAGAAGATTTTATTAATTCCAAAAAAGATTAAAATTAGTAATCTGATTTTTCATTAAATAGATTTCATTGCAAATATATTTTTAAAAATTTCTTTATCGAAAAATGAATTATTTGTGATGAACATAAATAAACTTTGATACTAAGAGCAATAAAAAATTTGTTATCTTCAAACAGAATTGGTTCATTATCTAGCCATTCTATTTTAAGTCAGAAAAAGAGTGAACTAACAAGTAAATACAATGGATCAATACATTACACTATAATACTGACTTAAAATTTGAAAAGTAAATAATCAACAGACAACTAAAAAATATATTAGAATATGTATTTTCAAAAAAATATTTAAATGAGTAATAAAAATCTTACTTGTGATGCAAATTCTTCATCTCTTAAGGCATAAAGTAAATTCATGGCTTTGCAATCACTGTGCCCACAAACAATGACATGCCTGATGTCATTAACAACACAACCCAGTTCTAGTGCAGCAGGTTCACACATTGTCAGTTCATCAATGAAATGTTGAGAATGTGGCACTAAATTTCCTGCATTTCTCACTGCAAGTAAAATATTATCACATAAGTTAAATAAAGGAAGCCAAGGTCATACTTAATTACTGAGTGTCAAAATGGATGAATTGTTGGTAATGCGGACCTGCAAGGTTTTACTTGCATACAATCAAGATGCTAGGGAATCAACAATGTGTACTCTATCTCTGACATACTCAAGACGCCAAAAAATGAGGTTAAAACGAGACGGAAGCATGATAATGTCCATGTGAGTGTTTTTCATACCGACAAACATGTCTCCAACATTAGTTTCCGTAAACCTTGTTGGAATCATCCTGGAGTCCATGCAGGTAAAGAACACCGCCTTGGGCTATTAAAACATACAAAAATAAGTAATCATTAGACCATTTATTCTGCTTTGTGTTCATTTTATATGTACTTGCTCAAAGGTCACGCACATTCAGAATTAATAAGTCATTCAGAAAAATCTTGGCATTACCTCAGGATGATCCCTCACTTGCTGAAATTGTTTTACCATGCCTTCTCTGTGACATTTTCGATACTTCATTACTCCTTTCAGTATTCTGTCCATAGTTTTAAATGATTCTATCCATTCGGCGGCTACAGCATGACGCGTCGAGATTATCAGCCACTGGCTGCTATGGAAATAATGTGGATACTCTTCAGTAGCACGAGGAACGCGGTGGGGGACCTGTTCATCACATGGTCTACTGATAATATGGCCAAGTATTCTATCCAATGAGCTGAGCCAGTCGTGCAAATTGCGTATTGCTCACTGCGCGGGTGTTTTAAACGGAACTTAAAAAACGATTAGCCGGTGCAAAAATAAACAGAGCTAAGTATCAAATACTTTAAATTGAAAAAATTCATTATGAATTAAATGAAATATATGTTTTTTTTTGTAAAAAATTATAAATAAACAAATTCAGAGATTTGTAAGAAAATGAAAAAATTTTAGTTCGTGATTGTTAAAGAAATAGTTATCATTTTTTCTTTTATAAAATATAGTTTGTATTTCCAGATAGGTATTTAAAATATATTGTACATCTGCTATAAATTAAACATAAAGCTTGAGTATAACAAATTAAAACTATTTGTTTGCATTGAAGTTTACAATTAAAATGATTCACAAAAATATTGTTCATGATTGTTTAGAAAATATTACTGATTGAAAAATGAAAAGAGAACAAATCTCAATTTATTCTATAGTCATGTTCCACATATAATAATATATAACATTTGTTTTGAAGATTACACGTAAAGATCGATGTTCCATTGAATCAGTCACGCGGTATTCCACGACCTATTGCTCAATGCGCTGCATCACCCTTAATTTGTATATAATGCATTGACAGACCCTAAGCGAAGAATGCGCCCCGCTCGCTCGCACCTTTTCTTTCGATATAAACTCACTTAAAGAAATTAGCGACGAACGATTCGATCTCGCCTAGGCCGGGCCAACTTCTATCTACTTAACGATGAGCTCTGGCTTGCTCGTTCGAGCTTCTCGAAATGCTTGCGCGCGTTCCGAATGTTGATTAGTGTTGCAGCTGAAGCTAAACAAGTTAAAAGACAGTCAACTATTTACTACTATAACTAATTTTTTATGTGATAAGTAAAACAAATGAGAATTCTGAAGCAAGAATTACTAGTGCTTAATAAAAAATTATCAATTCTCTAGTAAAACGGCAATGATTTGAAGTAACGAATTTAAAACTTTCAAAAAATACTTACGTATAGTTGGATCAGATACAACAACCATGACGTATGTGTTCGATGTAAATACATCGATAAAAGCCGCAAAATTGGTATTCCTTACTTCCATACTAGAAAACTGAGCAGCTAATTTGCTGCAAACAAATTATTGATTAGTAAATAATTACTGACAGTTTATTTATTTTTTCTTAAAATTATCTACCTGCAACTAAGTTTGAACTGTTTGATGATATTTGATACTTTTTCAAAACGATGTACATCTCTGTGGTACCGTCTCTGACAGTGGCTAATTACAAGGAATGTTGCACGTTCGAATAACAAAACTTCATCAGCATCAATTATATTGGCAAACTGATTTAAACTTTGTTCTAGTTCTTTAACGTTTGGAATTAACATATATACAATCGAAGACCATGCTCTAGTGAAGAATGACAAGTCATTTTTAGACATTTATTTTTTAATATATTTTCATTGAAATTTTACCTGTACAAAGTTTCATCCCATATACTGGTTCTAAAGCATGTACATTGCAGTGGCAGGCTCAGTCTTCTCAAATCTTCTTCTCTCTCCCTAAATATTGAATCTCTTTGATCCTCCTGTACAAGATCCATTTTATGAATAAGACAAAATACTTTTGCATCTGGACTGTTTTGAAGTATAGCCTCTAGGCAGCTTTGGTAATAATGCATATCTTTGTCCAATTCTCTGGATTCAACATCAAATACATATATCAGAACTTCCACATTCCTAAAGATGTTATCTCGTTGAGATGCAAAATAGTTTTCCATAAAAGCTTCCTGTCCACCACAGTCCCAAAGATTGAGAACCAAGTTGCCCAAAAAGCGAACATGACTGTGCTCAACGTCGACTGTAATATTTTAAAATAAAATTTGAGTTTTAATTATTTACATAATACTACAAATACTTCAAACATATACATAACAAAAAGTTAAAAATAAACTAGAAATACTATTAGAAGAAAAATAACCAGAAGAAAAAGTACCATAAAAAATTATTCATAATAAATGAGGTCTTACTTGTTGCTCCCAGTCGTCGAGTATCTCTGGCAATATAATTAGCAAAGATGATACTTCGCATGCTAGTCTTTCCTGACCCACTCTTTCCCATTAGCAAAACCTAAAACACCAGAACACTCTCATCAAAAACCATTCTCAAATATTCGAATTCCATCAAAATACAAAAAATAGGCGTGTAATGCAAAAGCAACGACAAAAACTCACCTTCTTCTTCATCTTGGTTTCTTTAATTTTTACTCTTCAAAATAATTTCCAAACTTCACCTAATTCTTCCCTAATTTAAAGGGGAGGAAAGTCCCCCGAAAATTAAACGGTAAGCCTCCAGGTACAAAACAATATGTAAACAAAAGAGAATAAAAGCGCGACACAGTAATAGAAGAGGTTATATCCACCGAGTTTCAGACGAACGACAGTTTCTGCTTTTAATCAGTGAAAAATATACTTTTTTCTTGAAGCAACGACCTCGAAGCTAGCCGATGGAGCTAAGAGATCCTTGCGGTTTACACGTTGATCTCAATCGCGCTTTAACAGAAGAAAAATACTGCGCGCTCGCTGTTGCTTTTAACTCGTAGGGTGGGATATTGTCCTCCGCGTCAGAGGCAGACGGTCGGTCGGTTTTCGTTCTGTCTCGTTCCCACTTATTATTGCGTTATCTCGATCCACTTGCGTTCACAGTCACACCTTCCTTTTTTGTCGTGTCTCTGTCGATAAAGATGGGATTTACGTATAAATATTTTATGTAATAATTAAGAAAGTAAGTTAACAATAATTAACAATTACATTAAATTAATAATTTTTGTATTTTCAACGGGATTTTGTCTCTTGAAACTTTAGTTTTAATTTTGTATAAATTTCATATATTTATTTTTAGAAGCCATTTAATTTATTTTATAAGAAAAAAATGCACTTAAATTTTAAAAAGCAGGAATCTAAAATTCTCGGTTTATAAATTGCAGCACATTTAATGTAAGCACAATGTAAGCACAGGCTACATACACTTATTATCATAACTGAGATTACACAAGCACTTATACTGATAATATTAATTTATGCATTTTGTATTATCAAAGTTCCGTTCGATCAGCGTATTTTTAGGATTTATTTAAGTAATTCAATCTACATTGTAATGAACAAAATTAAGCATCATATTTAATACTGTAATAGTTACAAAAATTTGAAAAATCATGAATATAAAAATATTATTTTATAAAATATTAACTGCCAATATTATTTTATGAATTTTGCACTGTTTAGGAAAATTTGCAGTATAAAAATTTAAAACTATCAGCAACGGTAACTAATAATATATAATAGTTTTTATAATGTTTTATTATATACATATATTCAACTTTATAACTGTATATACCATAAATGTAAACTGTTTTATACAGGTTCGCCAAAAGATACCCAAAAGCATTAAATATAAAACCCATCATAAAAATGTTTGCCTACATTTCGCAGACCTGATTTTTAACCAGGTGATTTTCCTATACAATAAACCTTACAACCTGGACTTTTCAAAGTAAAACTTTACTGACGACTAAACAATGTTTAAGGCAAAAAGCAATAAAATCAAAGGCCTTCTTACTTATTCTAAACATTCTTTTTATTTCATCATACAAGAATACATTAATCTCAGCTTATCTCTACTTACAAAAAGCGTGTAACAAAATATACATAATATTATCCATCTCTTCCGTCACAGCATTGCACAACGTTCACAATTACGTCGCCTACCCTAAAAACTAATAATATCCAGCGATCTATTACGAACCGCCACTATCCTAATATAAAGCGTCCGTATAACGAACGCACTTATAAGCGGTGGAAGCTAAGCAAAAAACGTTAATCGATTAATTAAGTAATTAGCTCTAAAAATTAAAGAATACAGAGTCGCCGAGTCCGAGTGAAAAATACTGGGGCCCGCGGCTCGCGTACTTTACATATACTGCACTCGTTCCCAAAGGGAAATCGTTATCTCTCATCTCTTTCGGATGATGCGCTCGCCGTGTACACGTCTTGCTTTATCTTCGGGGGGCGTGGGCCCTAACAAGGCTTGCAGAACGTCACCGCGAAGTTCTCGCGGTCGATGATCCTGTACTGGTAGTTCTTGTAGCTGGTGAAGTCCTGGTCGCGCACTTTGGCGCAATGGTCGTAGATCTTCTTGACGACGGGAGGGAAGCCCGGGATTCCGGCGGCCGCGGCGATCTCCTCGTAGTACGGCCACTGGCGCTCGCACATTTTGTTGATGTGCCTCAGCTAAGGGAAAATATTGGCGGGGTAAGTTTGGTTTTCAGGAGGCTGAGCCTTGAGTCGGCGGAAAAAATCAGTTGGGAAACAAATAATTGTTTGATTCTAATAAAATTATTCATTTATATAAACTTATGGTCTTGTTTAAATACTTTTATAAAAATCTAACAGACGTTTTATTACAACTAGTTTTAGCAAACGAGTTTTAAAATTCATGTTTTAATATCATTTTAAATAGTGAGTACAATTGTCACTTTCATGCATATGATGTAATAAGATGAAAATGATACTGATTATTATCAAAAAACTTAATACACTAAAAACTTTAAAAAATTTAATTTTCCAAAATGTTACGGACTGATCAAAATTCATAATCCTCAAAATCCATTAAGTCCGATCATTTCAGTTATTAACTCACCCACTTACTACGTCTTATTTAAAGTCTTTGTCAATTTTCTTTATAAATATTTGAAAAAACCTGCGTCAGACATAAAAAATACTGTAGAATTAAAAAATAAAATCTCGAATCAGTATTATTTTTATCTCATTTTAAATAGTAACAATTACTAATACATAAACAGTAAATGCGCGAATACCCCGTAGTAATTTTTAAAATCGCATTACCCATAGACCGTAATTGTAAGCAATTACCTACATTCATAGTTCATGAATATCGACTCAGCAAATTGCATAATAACGCTTACTTAACACCTTGCATAACGAACGCAACGAATAACGATCCATTTTATTAAAATTGTAAAACAATCGTAAAACTCACCGGAATTCCCTTCTCCAGGAGGCTCTTCTTCTCCCGCTCGAATTCCTCGCGCATCTGCTCGGGCGAGGGGAGCTTGATGCGACCCTCGACTATGCCGAGAATGTACTGCGCCTGAATGTGGAACATCGGGAAGGGAATGACGATGGCCGGCAGACCCATGAAGAAGAGGTTCGGCCAGTCCATGTGGATTAAATTCTTGTAGATCGGCTCGACGTGGTTCTCCTCCGTTCGGAGCTCGACTTTCTTCGACAGGAAGGGGTAGGAGAACTCGTAACCTAAATCGGAGTTCAGGACGAAATTTTATAAAGAAATTTGAGACTGGGTGATTGTTTCGAGGTCTGGGGAGATTGGACGTAAATTACTTAGGGAAAATTGATAGCGCTTTCTTTCGTGCATTTTAAGGTAGATTGAAATAATAATTGTTGGTAAATTGAGATAAGGAGAAAAATGACTTGCCAGTGCAATAAATTAGAGCGTCGACTTGTACAGAAGAACCATCACGGAAAACAAATGTGTTTCCATCCACGTGATCGATGCCAGGCCTTTGGTCAATATTCTTCATTGTCTTAATATCCACTGGTTTTGACAGATTATGACTTAAGTAAACCTAAAACGAATAATAAACAGCAATAAATAAAAAATTTACGTGTCAAGACGATGAAATTAAATGTTTCATTGTCTAAATCTAAAATATATATTCGTCGACGTCTCGTACTTTAAACTACAGCACCGCGTCGGCAAAAAAATACTTGGCCATCCCCGACGACCAATTACCTTTTTAGCTTGTTTGCAGACCTCGAGGCAGATATCAATACCGGACCACGAGGCGCCGAGGATGCAGACGTTCCTGTTGGTGAAGCTCTCGGGCATCCGGTACTGATGGCTGTGAATGCAGGCACCCTTGAAGCTCTCGATTCCGGGGATTTGCGGCACGTGACCGACGGTGTAGTGGCCGTTGCAGAGGATCACGACGTCGAAGGTTTTCACGGTTTGGACCTTAGTTTCCAGGTCGGTGTAAGTCAGCGTCCAGACGATCTGGCCGTTCGCCAGTTTTTCCGGCTCCACGCTGTTCACCAGTGTACTCAGCTAATGGATTAAGAGGAATGGCGTTATTCATCAGTGAACGATTTTTTTTTTCTTTCGAGATTTACGTTGCGGATTTGCTGACTTTGAAGCTTTGGTCGTAATAAATAAAGTGTTTCAGAATAAGCGTTTAAATATGAAAATGTTTTATCGTAATGCAATTATGTTTTAATTAATAATTTGTGTAACGAAACGGAGATTTTTCTTTAACAATATATAAATCTGATGTGTTTTAAAGCTGTGGAATCAAAAATTTAACGAAAGTTTTAAAATATTTTTGACCATTCAAAAAAATTCCCCTTCGCCTCTTTCTAGAATCGTCTAAAGTAGAAATTATGCACATCTAGCAAACAGGAAATGAAACATCAACAAAGCAGCTTTTAACATTTTTGTTTCGAAATGCAAGACCAGCCAAACTATGTAATTTCCAAACCAGTTTAGTAGCTTATAAAAATTCTTTAAAAAAAAAAAAAAAACCTCCGCCAATCAGGCCTACTGCATTCAGAAAGCTCGAGCCCGCATTTTTGGCAATAATATCACGTTGCCCGATAAAAAATGTTTTGTTTATGCCAGCCGTACCGGCACGGATATACGTCCCGCGCGCCGTTTTTTTTTTTTGCCAAAAGGAAACAGGTTCGGGAAAAGGATTACGCGCAGGCGCTCTCGCTCACCTTGATATGAGGATAGAGATTGAAGTGCCTGGCGTAATTCATCAGGTACCGGCGAATGACGCTGTGGTGGACGAAGGACGGACCTTCGGGATCCTCGAATGGGAAATCCGGAATCTGCATTATCTCCTTCGGCAGATTGGTTCTGGAAAGGCGAGCTTTTCAATTATGTAAAGGGATTCGGTGTGTGCACTCCGCAGTTACGCCCGAGTTTGGACTATTTAATTTTAATGTTTACGTTTTTGTTTGACGTAATTTAACGTAATGGTTTACGTAAAATGTTCGTGTTTGAAGCTATGTAGTTTCTTGGCGAATTCAACTATTTATCGGGAAATTTAACTTCGAGTGCAATTTCATCTATAAGAAGTTCTTTTTATATTTTCGAATACCTAACTAACTTCCAAGTGTATTTAGAAACACGTTTGTATACTACTAGCTTATTAAATATTTATATTTGCAAAAAACTCTCAAAATTTATTCAAATTTGAACTTTAAAAAATTGATTGCGACTATAATCTTTCAATAAATCGCGTATGCGGTAACATTAAATAAATTTCTTAAAATTTGTTTTCTTTCAGTCTGATGTAAAAATGTAGAGTTTACAATTTGGAAATTTTCTAACGGAAGAAATTCCCGGGAAACATTCGAAACGATCCCGCCGCTAATTAACAAACGTTATCTCACGGAAACCTACCTGAGATTCTTGTACATGCTGCTCTGAACGAGCAGTCCGTGCCTGTCGGTGTCGGTCTCGTTGGTGTAAACCCAGGTGCCTCCGATCTGGTCCGTTTGCTCGAAAAGGTTGAGGCTGTAGGTCTCGGGTCGCGAAACCACGTGCCTGGCCACGACCAGACCGGCGACGCCGCCTCCAACCACAGCCACGCGAGTTTTGCTGCTGGGCATTCTGACGAAATTCCCCTTCCTTGTTTCGACTTTGAAAATGGGCAGGAAGCTCGATGGTGTTGTTGGGTATTTTTTTGAATTTTCCCGCCGGGGTGGCTTTCTGCTTTCTCGCCGAGTTCGCTTTCTGTGGCGCGGGATAAAGGGAATGCGGTTATTTAAATTTATATTTGTTTGATTTTAGTTGAAGTTCGAAGTGGGTTAATTTAATTGAAATCTTTCCTGTTAATTATAGCTGGAAAGTTTTTAAGAGATAAAAGGAAGAAGAGAGCTTTTATCAATTAAACTTTCAGCTTCCAAATTAGTAAACCGTAAATATATTTTTCTTAAATGTCATAATGGAAAAAAATTTAATTAAAAATTAAGAAAACAGACTGTCAATAATCCCAAAAAATACTAAAAGATTAGACTATAACAGAAATTCCGACGAAAGTCTCTCCCCTTAAAAAAAACTTCTCTAACCGCTCCCGCAATCTCCCCCAAAACAGCGTATAATCACCGCGAGAAAATAATTCCAGACAGAAAAAAAGTATAATCGTACTTGAACTGAAACCTTGTCTCGAGCTTCGAAAAGCGCGTCTCCGCAGTGCTACCAAGCTTCGACTCTCCGCCAGCAGCGATAATCCTCCTATATCCGCGCACTGCAGCTTCCGATAAATCACACGCAGGCCAACTACAATCGCCGAAGTCCAAATGCGCCGAGCAGCAGAACAAGACTAACCGGCGAAGAAGATGCTGCTACGGTCCGCGGCTGCCGCCGTTGCATTGGGCAAGCGGGCATTTTCGAAACGACGCGGCCGGCCGCGCGGTTTTCCCCACCCTCCTTCGCCGCTCGCTCGATCGCGCGGAGAGAAGGCGACGCGCCGCGAAGTGGAAGCGTAAGGGCGAGATATGTACGTACGTGTAAGTGATGAAATCGCCGGCAGGCCTGGAGTCACGGGTCACGCGAAATTGTCCAGACGGCGGGAAATTGAACGCGTTTTCGAGGCCCGGTGTGGAAGGGATTTCGTATGACGAAACGGCGAAGACGGGGAAAAAAGCGTTCTAATGTGAGGTGTTTAGATTTATCTGGCGCTGCTTGGAAAACTTTTTTATGGACCTTTTTTAGCGGCGTGACTGCTGCGTGATTGTGAAAATGATGTGAGTGGTGTAGGTGTAAATTTATTACATTTTTTTTTTTTTTTTTTAAATCAAAATTCCTGAGGTAGAAGTTTTCTATTTTTGTAATAAAATTTTTTTTTTTATTAAAGATATATTCAGATTTTTTTAATCTACAAACAAATACTACTTTCAAATAAGAGTTATTTTGATTGTTAGTGAAAATTTGTAATTTTCTGGTAGTTTTCTTTCATTGTATACTTAAAATTGCTTCAGATAATAAATTATTTAGTTGAATGTTTGTTAATCAGAATGCATCTGATTTATTAGTAAATAATCAAACAATAAAACTGAAATATATTACATTTTTCAATTGCCTTGAAATTATCGAATAAGATATACTATTAATAAATAAATATTACAATGTATCAACATTTATTGATTATGCTTCAGCATTCTTTTACATTGATATTGATTAATCCACTTTTTTAACCGTAAAAAAACAAAATTATTGTATCTGGGAGTCATTAATCTTGTGAGTAAAAGCATTCAAAACATTTTTGAATTTCGTAAAAAAATGTTTAACAACCAAAAGAAAGAATTTCTATATTTTAAATAAATTAAGTAACTTACAAAAAAATAGAAGTATTTATCTGAAATTATCAATCTGCAAAAGTATAAAAACGTGAAAAAATATCCTCAAAATCTTACCGGAAGAAAATATACTTAAAATACACGAAACGTCTGGATGACAAAACTGTCAGTGCTTAATTTATCTCATCCATTCTCAATTGTTATGTTCTTTAACACAACTTTTTCCATTTCCAGATTGCATAATTAAAAATTATCACATCGATAAAAGCCTGCAAGTATAACACATCAATTTCCTTCGTTGCGCGTAACCTTCTCGATAAGCACACAATTATACATTCCGTCAATCGCCAGGGCCATATATAAATCCACCGAATCTCAAAAAAACAAAAACATTCCTTCTGACAATAATCCAATGTTTGAATGCGTGTTCGCTCGCTTTCTGGAGCACTGACCCTAGACCGCCTGCGCTCTTTTCGGCCGCGTTCTTTTCATTTTTCTTTTTTTTTTTTTTTTGTTTTTTTTTTTTTTTGCTTCCGCGCCGCCACGCCGTCGGGCGCGGAGCAGGTTTTGCGCCAAGGCGCGCTGCTGATGTAACCGGCGAGCGCGTTTTCAAGCGCGCGCCTCTCGGTTCGAAAGAAAGTCGCGAATTTGCATCAGTGTGTCCGCGCCCCGCTTTAATCAGTGCGGAGTAAGCGTCTGGCGTGGCGTTTCTTTTGTCGATAATAGGCGAGATGATTGGCTAGTAATGCGATAGCATTGCAGCATCCGACCGGAGGTTGCCCTAAAAAGAAGCCTTATCGTGCAGTGAAATATTAATTAAGTAAGATGTATATTGCGCAGCGGCCGCTTCAGATTTGTGCTGCTAAATCTTTGTAAACGTATAAAATGTAGACAAATTTTTTTTTTTTTTTTTGAGCTTTGTAAGTAGAAATTCGTTTCAGATATAGTCTTGATGCGAAGAGCTTGGTCTAGACATATTCGGTGATATAAAAAGGAGATTGCGATACATTTAAGAGTTGATACGAGGCGTTTAAACCATCTTCGAAGCAATTATTACTAATAATACCACCGATTGTCCGGTATCACAAAAAAAACACGCCGATTGCGAGTAATAAGCATACCGATAATCGTTATATTCACACTTTGAACCAGCCTGATATTCCTTTTTTGTCCATCGAAGGCGCGAAACTGTGCAGCGCAGTAAAACGTCATATATAACTTGCCGGACGCTCTCGGTGTTCCGGTCTCCGGTTTTTAATCGGCACTTCGGGGGGCGATTGAATTTGTTTACTCGAAAGCAGAGTGTCGCTTTGATTTCGGATAATGGCTGACGAAGATGAAAGGAAGGAGAAACTATTTAAATCCGTTATTTTCGAGCGTGCTTTAGAAAGTGCCTTGGCAAACTCGTATGCAATAAACAAAATCGGAGAACGATGCTAAAGAACGAGAAAAATATTTTCTTTAGAAAATTTCTCTAAGAAATCCGTTTCTTCAGAAGATCCGTAATATTCTTCAATTGTAAAATTTAAGTCGATCTTTTTATTTTGAACTTGTATAAAATTTATTATTTTGTTTACAACGGTATCCGAGTGAAATATTAAAAATATTTTTAAATCCAGAGAAAACAATATATACTTTTAAAGCCGCGTTCTCTGCCCATTTATTCGGCAATAACCAAAAACCTTCCAAATAAATATTCAGCCAAGCATTAAAAAAAATGTTCCCGCCTCGGAAAAGCATCCCCCTGAAGTGCTCTCGCCCGCGATCTCGTTCATCAAGCTCGAAACCGCCCGCTTCCACGTCTCATTTAGCTCTCGGAGCATCGAATTGTACGAGCAGCGAGCTTTGACGCTCGGATGCATTAGCATCAGCTCCCCCCTTTCCCTCTCCATTCAGCCGCTGCAGAAAAGCTCTCGCGAGCTTTTTGCGCGATGATGGATTGTTCGAGCGGGTTTGCGTGGCGAGAACGGCGGCGCGTGGCTCTCTGCAACTAGGCCAAACTCGCTGGAATCCGAGGAAAACGCTGCGGCGATATCAACCGGCGGATGACTCGTCGCCCCGTGATGCATCCTATAGAAATTGATTATGTTTCGCTGCGTATATCGGGGTTATTTATGGATTATTGATAAAAAAAGCTGCTGTGTAAGATAGGCTCGAATGCTGCTTGTCGGAGGTAGATGGTGCCTTTTGAGAAGCTGCATGGTATTAAAAGCAAGATTGTTTTTGCTTTTAAATTTAAAGGGATTATGTTGCAGTGCTTTAAAGCGCAAAAATCAAGCTTTAGAATTCGATAATAGTAGGTTTAAAATAAGAAATTGCAAAAAAATTTTCAAAGGATTACTGTATTATATGCTAATCGAACATCTGTAATAACTTGCTTCAAACGTGGAAAACGTATACATCAATAAAAATCTAAAATCTAGCATCAGCTCGTAAACATCCACCACCCCGGCATAAATCTGTTTACACTTAGGTTCGTCGACACGTCCACGTCGTTGTTTATAGCTCTCGATTACGCGCCGTGCATGCAATAGGTGTTGACGAGCCCACCGAGCTCGTTGCGTCGTCGACTTGGGCGACAAAAAAATAACCCCCGACCGAGTACGAACGGAGGGCAGATCCCCCCGCGTCGACTTTCGTATTGTACGCAAGAAGCCCCGAGATAAACAGAAGCGGGCGTCAGATTCTGACGTCTCCGCGGTTCTATTCCGCCGGAGAGTTTTGTAAGAAGTCATTTTTTTTTGGCCGTCGACGGAGATGGAAAACAAGTTTTGGTCGAAGAAGGGAAAAGACGGAGAAACTCGAGTCGTTTCGACTCGATGAGGAAACCGATCTTCGTTTTGGTCCGCTGTTTGTTAGCAGACTCCTGCGGTTCTATATAATTTGGCGACGTATTTCATAATCACGATTGTAGTGGTGATGCGTATGGTAATGGATTTAGGAATGGATGTGGTATTGTTTTTTAATTACAGAAATATTTTGTAATTTGAAACATGTTTTTATGCTATGTAATACTTGCATTGTAAAACTTTTGTACAATATTTGTGTGTAAATAAAAAGAACGAGGCAGCAGTGACCATCAGTTTCTCATTCAATTCAATTCATATAAATATTTTTCAAATTAATAGCTGTTTTACGTTGGCTAATTTAAATCGCGTACATCTAAAATACGATTAAGTATTCATTATAGAAACAAAACCATATCCATTCTTAATAAATTTAAAATCAAATGAAATAAGAAACTGTTGGTCACTACCGTCTATATAATTTTCTTATCTTATTATATTTGTTCAATAAAAAGAATAACTTTCTTTAATTTAATAATTTTTTATTAACAATTTATCATAAGGTACACGGACAAAATTTTCTACTCAAAATTACCGTGAAAACCATGATAATCGTGGGGCAGGACTCCCT